>CANYBF011063732.1:0-11549 GCA_948192965.1 Dalechampia spathulata
TTCTATTGTCACAACAATATGCTCAAACTTTTGGTCTAGTGAGCAGAGTATCTTTTCCATGATTCTTACATCTTCTAACTTTTCACCATTTCTTTTCAATTGATTTGAAACAACCAAAACTCGAGAGAAGTAATCAGAAATAGACTCTCCTCATTTCATGTGCAAGGATTCAAACTCACCTCTTAATGTTTGAAGACACACCTTCTTCACTTTCTCCTCTCCTTTGTAGGATGTTTGAAGCTTATCCCATACTTGTTTGGCAGATTTTGTATCAAAAATTGTTACACCCGTAGTTGAGACCCTAGCAGTTTGTACACTGGTATACGGATAGAGGTCTATATATGTATGAGTATTGTTGTACATTGATGATGTGTATACATGTATGTATGTATGGATGATTGTATCTGTGATTGTATTATATGATACTGTCACCTTATTGGAAAGCATGACTTCTTGGTTGGATGAGGGACAGTGATGTTGATGTGTTTAGGGTGGTTTTGGAGTGCTTTTCACAGGTTCTGGGTGAGTTAGGGGTTTTGATTTAGGCATGTCCTAATTTTAGGCTTATGGTACGGGTGTATGGATAACCGTACGGGTGTATGGATAACCGTACTGGCATACCAAGCTTGAAGGAAAAGGGAATTAGAGGTCCTAGAGTCGGTACGGGCATCCCAAGAGGTGGTACAGCCGTACCATTACTCGCAGGAAAATGGGTTGTCAGAAACTTTAAGGTCGTACGGGCGTACTAAATCTGGTACGGGCATACGACAACTCGCAGGAAAATCAGTGCATCAGGGTTTTTAGGTTGGTATGGGCGTATAGGTATTTGGTACGACCGTACGCGACTTAAAACACCATTTTTAAGCGGATAAACTTAGACTTTTCATTGACTTTCTTTCCTTTTCTTCATCCCAAACCCTTTCTAAAATCCCTAAACCCCTAGAGGTCATTTTTCTTCAGGAAATTAAGCATAACAGAGTTAGTTTTGCATCGCTAAAAGCTTAGAAGAGTGATTAGCCACTAGCAGCTTTACTTTTCACAGGTTTTTGCTAGTTAGTGTCATTTATATTAGTTATTCTATGCTTCTTTTATTGCTTTTAAGCCAAGTATGGCTTAGTAAATGATGATTGGGGATTGAATTCCCGTATTTGCCTATGATTTGGTGATATGAGCTTGTAATTTGTTTAGTTAAATGATTCTTACTTGAGATTCTATATGTTACTCTTGCATGCTAGCATATTCATGACCTATGGGATCGGAAATACTTAGATAGAGCGAGAGAAAATGAGGAAAGGCATGCTGGATCATATATTATAGGATTCCATAATGGAATCCTATATTATATTTCCTGTTATGGGAGTTGAGTCTCAAGACATAGGCATAACAAAAGGGGCCTACGGGCCAGGATTATAGTTGTCCTCCTTCGGGAGTTGAGTACCAGTACATAGGGATCCAACATGGGCATATATTATGCACAATAAGGGTAAAAGGAAAGAGGGAAGAGAGTACAGAACAGAAAGAGGAAACGGGGCAACATAGCATTACATTGTATTGCTTGTTATTTGATATGTTTGTTTATGTTATATGTGTGTATGATAGTTAGTACCACTGAGTCTTTGACTCAGCATTTATCAATTGATGAATGCAGGTTCCGAGCCTATTGTAGAAGGCCCAGAGCAATGATTGTCAGTGTCAGCAGAGAGGTGGATTCAGCAGCAATCCCAATCTTAAGGTGGTCCAGGACAACCGAGTATACTTTCTTTTTGTAGTCTCATATTGTAGCTTGTATATAGTCGACAGGTAATAGTGTACTTGTAGTGTGGTGGTGACTTGTACGGTTATTGTAACCAGAACCTTTGTATATTAATAAATATACTTTTATTATAGACATGTTCATTCAATTGAATGTATGTTGTATCTAGGGCTATGTTTGGTTCTGTTTTATGATTTCACCACCATACTATCTGTTGTTCCCATACGATACCTTTTTATTCATGTACAGGTATCCTTTGTAGTGTATACAGCGGTTTTCCATATTGGAGGTCGTTGTGTATGCTACAGGAGCATATTACTCCAGGTATGGGCTGAGTGTGACATGTTTAAGTGGTATTAGAGCTATGGTTTATAGCTCGTAGGGTGTAGAGCCATGGTTTAGCCTGATGTGTCTTTGTTAGGGATTCCTAGACTTACTACTTCTAATTGTTAAGCTACAGTAAGGAGTGTTGCTTGTCCCGACCACTGCTGACCATAGGATTCTCGTTTGTGTGCTATAGCTTAGGTTTGATGTCTGATAGACGTGTTAATGTCGGTGAGGAAGGCAGGGATAACTTTAATCCCCAAGAGAGTTCTTTAGGACCAGAAGAGCCTGCAGGTAGGCAGGCGGAAGCTTCGACTGCTGACTCGATGGTAACTCAGTTTGCCCAGTTCATGCGATTTCTTCAGGCACAGAGTTAGACGTTGCCTGCAGTTCCTGCCCCACCTCCAGTGGAGCAGAGGGAGGAGTATAAGTTGGACTTCATGAAGCTGAGGTTGTATAGAGCCATGGATTTCACCGGTACTACTGATCCGTACATGGTAGAAGTATAGTTAGAGCGGACACATTGAAGTGCCTGGAGATGACGAAGTTCAAGTATGCCATCTCGCTACTTTAGGAAGACGCGTATGAATGGTGGAAGACTGTCATACAGAGTATGGCAGACCCTCTAGTTCTGACATGGAATGATCTTCAGAGAGAGTTTAGACGGAAGTATGTGCCTTCAGCCTATATGACCAGAAGTTACAGGAGTTTCTGGGGTTGAAGCAAGGGGATTTGTCGGTAGCAGATTATGAGAAGGAGTTCACTCGGTTGGTGTACTATGCTACTCATATTATCCCGTCTGGACGAGAGAGGTGTAAGCGATTCAAGCAGGGCTTGAATCCTCGACTCAGAGCATTTGTGCAGACTTCTTAGTATGATGATTTTGCAGCTCTGATGGCCAGTGCCTTGGATCTTGAGCGTACGATACTTGAGGAGGATGCTCGATAGGAGTCGATGAGGAGATCATTCAGGGGATCAGGTTCTTCTTTGAGTTCTTCGAAGAGGGGCAAGTTTAGGCATTCTTTCCCCCTAGGTCGGTGGATGTGAGACCGATGCCACCACTGCGAGAGCAGAGTGGGAGACATATTTCTTATGGTGGCAGTACAGGTGCTGGACTGTATTCCTATTGTCTATGCCATCAGACTCATTATGGACCTTGCCGGGAGGTAGTACAACATGTTTTAGATGTGGAGATATAGGTCATTTTTCTCGGGAGTACCCAGAGCGGTCTGATGGGCTAGTTCGTCCTGTTGTTGAGGGAGAGGTTCGATAATAGTAGCATCAGAGACCTAGCTCTGTCGATTCTCAGGGGTTGGAGTGAGGTAGAGGCCAAGGGAGAGGCCATGATAGTGGAGGAGGACATGACACCAGTCAGGGGTCTATTAATCAGATTGTTGGGGCTCCTGCCAGAGTTTATAACTTGGTGCATCAAGAGGAGCAGCAAGCAACGGATGTGGTGCTCGGTAATGTTCTTATTTTTGATCATGATGCTTTAGTGTTATTTGATCCGGGTTCATCGCATTCTTATATTGATGTACGGTTTGCTCAGTTGATCGGTATGGTGAGTGAGGGGTTAGGTTATGGGATAGTGGTTTCTAGGCCCCTAGGTCGAGATGTGGTAGTATGTTTCTTATCTGACCTTGTAGAGATGCCATTCCAGGAGTATAACATTATACTAGGAATGGATTGGTTGGCAAGGTATGGAGTGATGATGGACTATCAACGGAAGACAGTGACACTGCAATCTCTAGATCAGGGCATGATTCTGATTAAGGGTAACGTGCCGTCAGTGACAGCAAGGTTAATGACAGCTGTAACTGCGCGGAAGTTACTGTTACAGGGCTGTGAAGCGGTGTTAGCTCATGTGATGGATGGACGACAGAAGGGAGTTTAGTTGACAGAGATTTTGACAGTGTGTGACTTCCCTGATGTGTTTCCAGAGGAGTTGCCAGAGTTACCACCTAAGAGAGAAGTAGAGTTCGAGATCGAGGTGTTACCTGGTACCGAATCGATCTCAATAACTTCGTATCGAATGGCACCTACTGAGCTTAAGGAGTTGAAGGTGCAGTTACAGGAGTTGCTGGATAAGGGTTTTATTCGTCCGAGTGTTTCACCTTGGGGTGCGCCAGTGTTATTTATGAAGAAGAAGGATGGGTCTATGCGGATGTATAGAGACTATTGATAGCTGAATAAGGTGACGATCAAGAATCGATACCCGTTGCCGTGTATCGATGATTTGTTCGATCAACTTAAGGGTGTAGCTGTGTTTTCTAAGATTGATTTGCAATCAGGCTACCATCAGTTAAGGGTGAAGGAGGGTAGCATAGCGAAGACTGCATTTAGGACTCGGTATGGGTATTACAAATTTCTGGAGATGTCATTCGGGTTGACGAATGCGCCAGCAGCTTTTATGGCACTAATGAACATGGTATTTTCTGATTATCTGGACCAGTTTGTTATCATGTTCATTGATGACATCCTTGTCTATTCTAAGGCACGTGAGGAGCATGACTGTCATCTGAGATTAGTGCTTGAACGGATGAGGGAGAAGTAGTTATTTGGTAAGTTGTCGAAGTGTGAGTTTTGGCTTGATCAAGTAGCATTTTTGGGACATGTGATCTAGGCTGAGGGAATTAGAGAAATTCGAGTAAGGTGGAAGCTGTACTTAGTTGGCAAGTTCCCAGGAATGTCAGTGAGGTTCGTAGTTTCTTGGGTTTAGCAGGGTAATACTGGAGGTTTGTTAAGGGATTCTCCATGATTGCTTTGCCCTTGATGACGTTGTTGCAGAAGAACGTTCCTTTTATTTGGTCAGAGGAATGTCAAAGAAGTTTTGAGTTATTAAGGGAGTGTTTGACCCAAGCTCCAGTTCTTACGCTACCCACTCCGGGTCAAGTGTATGTGATCTACAATGATGCTTTGTTGAATGGTTTGGGATGCGTTCTGATGCAGGATCCAAAAGTAATTGCCTACGCTTCGAGGAAATTGAAACCACATGAGAAGAATTATCCTACACATGATTTGGAGTTAGCAGCAATTGTATTTGCTCTTAAGATCTGGCGACATTACTTGTACGATGAGCTCAGCTATATGTACACAGATCATAAGAGTCTTAAGTATCTGGGTACACAAAAAGAGTTGAACTCGAGGCAGCGACACTGGATTGAGCTAATTAAGGATTACAACTATGTGATTGATTACCACCCAGGAAAAGCTAATTCAGTTACCGATACTTTAAGTCAAAAGATGTTAACCGGCTTAAGACAATCTTCGTTGGTTCTGGTATATGAGATGCGATAGTTGAAAGCCACTCTGACATTACAGTCTAATTGTCTTCTGGTACAGTTGCAAATGAAAGTCAAGCCTTTACTGACTGATCAGATACAAAGAAGTACAGCTAATGATGCAGAGTACCAGAAACAGTTGCAGAAGGTATAGTCGGGTCAGACGACCTTGTTTACCATGGATGAGGACAATAATCTAAGGCACGGGACACGGTTGTATGTTCCGGCAGACAATGGACTGAAGAGATAGATTCTCGAAGAAGCCCACAGTTTGACATTTGCTTATCATCCTGGGAGTACGAAGATGTATCGGGATTTGAGACAATATTATTGGTGGGTTGGTTTGAAGAGAGAGATTGCGGATTATATGAGTAAATGCCTGATTTGGCAGCATGTGAAAGCAGAACATTAGGTACCAGCTAGATTACTTAATCCTTTGCCTTTGCTAGAGTGGAAGTGGGATCGGATCACGATGGATTTTGTCATGGGGTTACCGTTAACGCAGGCTAAGCACGATGCTGTTTGGGTGGTTGTCGATCGGTTGACTAAGATGACTCATTTTATTCCTGTGCGGATGGATTATGGATTGGAGAGGTTGGCTGAACTGTACATGAGGGAGATCGTTGTCTATTGTGTCTGATAGGGATCCTCAGTTTACTTCTCGGTTTTGAGGTGATTTCCAGAGAGCTTTAGGCTCGAAAGTCCATTTTAGCACTGCTTTTCACCCCCAGACCGACGGTCAGTCCGAGAGAGTGATCCAGATTCTGGAAGATATGCTTCATACCTGTGTTCTAGAGTGGGAAGGTAGCTGGGATCAGTATACGCATTTGATTGAGTTCGCGTATAATAACAGCTACCAGTTGAGTATACAGATGGCTCCGTATGAGGCTTTGTATGGGCGTAGGTGTAGGACATCGTTGCATTAGGATGAGGTTGGTGAGTGGAGGTTGATTGGGCCTGAGCTGGTTCAGCAGGTCGAGGAACAGGTGCAACTAATTAAATCGAGGCTGAAAGCCGCTTCTGATAGATATAAGTCGTATGTAGACTTAAAGCGACGAGATATTAAGTATGCGGTTGGAGATAAGGTGTTCCTAAAGGTATCTTCATGGAAGAAGATTATGAGATTCGGTCAAAAGGGTAAGTTGAGTCCTCGTTTCATTGGTCCGTACAATGTACTCAAGAGAGTGGGTCTGTTGGCGTATAGTTTAGCTTTGCCACCAGATTTAGACCAGATTCATAATGTGTTTCATGTTTCTATGCTAAGGAGGTACAGATCAAATCTTTCGCATGTAATTCCTGTGAAGTCAATTAAGGTTCAACCTGACTTATCATATTCGGAGGAGCCGATTCAGATTTTGGCCTGAGAAGTTAAGCAACTAAGGAACAAATGGATACCGTTGGTTAAGGTATTATGGAATTATCACACGGGTCAAGATGCAACATGGGAGCGAGAGGCTCTGATGAGGGAACAGTATCCTCATTTGTTCTCTGGTACGTTTCGTTCTAATTTCAGGACGAAATTCTTTTTAGGGGGAGAGAGTTATTACAACCATAGTTGAGACCCTAGCAGTTTGTACACTAGTATACGGATAGAGGTCTATATGTGTATGAGTATTGTTGTACATTGATGATGTGTATACATGTATGTATGTATGGATGCTTATATCTGTGATTATATTATGTGATACTGTCACCTTATTGGAAAGCATGACTTCTCGGTTAGATGAGGGACAGTGATGTTGATGTGCTTAGGGTGGTCTTGGAGTGCTTTTCACAGGTTCTGGGTGAGTTAGGGGTTTTGATTTAGGCATGCCTTAATTTCCGGCTTGCGATACGGGCATACAGATAACCGTATGGGCGTACCAAGCTTAAGGTAACAGGGAATTAGAGGTCCTGGAGTCGGTACGGGCATACCAAGAGGTGGTACGACAGAACCATTGCTCGCAGGAAAATGGGTTATCAGAAACTTTAAGGTCGTACGAGCGTACTAAATCTGGTACAGGTGTATGACAACTCGCAGGAAAATCAGTGCATTAGGGTTTTTAGGTTGGTACGGGCATACAGGTATTTGGTACGGCCGTATGCGACTTAAAACACCATTTTTAAGCGGATAAACTTAGACTTCTCTTTGACTTTCTTTCCTTTTCTTCCTCCCAAACCCTTTCTAAAATCCCTAAACCCCTAGAGGTCATTTTTCTT
Organism: Dalechampia spathulata; assembly: GCA_948192965.1. Lineage (NCBI taxonomy): Eukaryota > Viridiplantae > Streptophyta > Magnoliopsida > Malpighiales > Euphorbiaceae > Dalechampia > Dalechampia spathulata. The sequence continues at coordinate 7,558 of CANYBF011063732.1, forward strand.
CAGGAAATTAAGCATAACGGAGTTAGTTTTGCACGACTAGAAGCTTAAAAGAGTGATTAGCCACTAGCAGCTTTACTTCTCAAAGGTTCGTGCTAGTTAGTGTCAGTTTGTATTTGTTATTCTATGCTTCTTTTATTGCTTTTAAGCCAAGTATGGCTTAGTAAATGATGATTGGGGATTGAATTCCCGTATTTGCCTATGATTTGGTGATATAAGCTTGTAATTTGTTTAGTTAAATGATTCTTACTTGAGATTCTGTATGTTACTCTCGCATGCTAGCATATTCATGACCTATGGGATCGGAAATGCTTAGACAGAGCGAGAGAAAATGAGGAAAGGCATGTTGGATCATATATTACAGGATTCTATAATGGAATCGTATATTATATTTCCTCCTACGGGACTTGAGTCTCGAGACATAGGCATAACAAAAGGGGCCTACAGTCCAGGATTACAGTTGTCCTCCTTCGAGAGTTGAGTACTAGTACATAGGGATCCAACATGGGCATATATTGTGCACAATAAGGGTAAAAGGAAAGAGGGAAGAGAGTATAGAACAGAAAGAGGAAACGGGGCAACATAGCATTACATTGTATTGCCTGTTATTTGATATGTTTGTTTATGTTATATGTGTGTATGATAGCTAGTACCACTGAGATTGAAATATGTTATATTACAAATTTTATCTTGGAGTTCTTTTTGGTACATCTTGCTCTTATACTCTTTTTGCTTCCTTTTATTTCTTCTTTTACAATATATGGTTAGTGAAAAATATTATTGACAAAGTAGTGAAAACATTTACACGAATGTTTTTCTCATTCAATCTTGTTTGTCAGAAAAGTTATAGTAAACCTTTTAGATTCTTGAGATGTTGGTAATATATTATAATATTATTATATCTCATTTAATAACATTATATGTAATTCAGGAGCGATGCCTAGTCACATATCAAAACTACTTAAATGTTAGGAGGCCATTAGTTTGATTATAACCTTTCCATATCAGATACCACTACAATGAACTCCTTTCACCTTCCATTATCGCATTTACATTTATGTATGGATAAATGTCAATTTAATACATGATTAAGCATGTTAGATCATGCCCTAAACTTAATGTTTCATGTACAATAATCTTTATTCCCAAAATTCTCTTTTGAACTCATTCACTTTTAGGCATTCCACTCTGGCTAGAGATTCTTGAACCAAAGATTACTACATGCATCATTGAGATAAAACCCCTACATTTAATCCTAGGTGATGAATCCTTTATTGATATATAAATATCTTTAACTACTTCATACTATACCTAATCTCCCAACTGTGAACACCTCCTCTCAAGGAATAAAGCACATGAGTCAAAGTATGATAATTCATAGTTAAGATAACCTTGATATCTCAAGTTGAAGGATACTTTCACTATTGATATGAATGAGATTTCATATGGATTATTGGTAAAAGACATGATTGATAGCTAGTGACAACATATAAAAATTTTATGAAAATAAATTTTTCATGGATCTATATAATCATCATACATTAAAAACATGTTAAAGAGGACATGACATAAGCTAGGTAGCACTTACATGAATGTCATTCTCATTTGATCTTGTTTGCCAGAAAAGTTGTAACGAGCTTTTCTAATCTCTAATATAGAGGATTTTGAAACTATCCACATAAGTAAAGAATTATATTAATAATCAAATTATACAAAAATTTTAAGAAAATGTAAATAAAATAAGTCATTATTAGATATAAATGTGATAACTACTTATGCATATGTTGATGTGCTTTTTTTATTTAGATCAAAATATAGCATCATGAAGTACTTCATTTATACTTGTCTTCCTTTTTTTGATGTTCATTCCTTAGAATACTTGTGTTTTGCTCTTTGTCTCGTAAGATTAACTATAAATAGAAGTGATACTAAATAAGTCAAAATTCTAAGATAAAGTAAGCAATAAAATGGTTTTTTTGAAATTCCTTAGTATGTATATATGACTAATTAATGGATACAAAGGAGATAAAAATAACACTTATAAAAAATATTGCTCTTCTTCAATTCTCTAACATTCTTTAAATTATTAGAAACCATAAACCTAAAAATATGAATCCTTTAATAGTATATATGCTAGATGTGGCTTAAGAACGAGCATTAATTAGTTACATTTTACTAAAAGTTTCTTATCTTCATTTTATTCCTTCTTTTTATCATGAATGATTTTATGTGCAAGTAACAAGCCAATAAGTTCATCATAGGTGAACTTAATGAAATCCTTTGCCTCATATAAAATAGTGACTTTGGATTCATATTTCTCAGGCAATGATCTAAAGATTTTCTTCACTTACTCTTCTTCCATAACACATTTTCCAAGGTTCTTTAGTTTGTTCATTATGTTTGTAAATTTGGTGCTTATTTATGAAATATTCTTATTAGACTACATAGAAAATATTTCATAATCATGCAATAAAATGTTTATCTTTGACTCCTTGACTTGGTCTATTCCTTCATAACTAACTTTAAGTTTCTTCTAAATCTGTTATCCTGTTGTATAAGCAGAAACACAGTTATATTCATTAACATCAAGAGTATAATGTAAAATATTTACAGCTTTAGAATTAGCTTGAATAAGCTTCCAACCGGCATCAATTTATTTGCTCTCATCTATTTCGATAGAAAGTGTAGCACCAAACAAGATGCTTTTCCAGTATTCAATATCAATCGATTGAATAAAGTTCATCATTCTAGTCTTTCAATATAAGTAATTTGTTCTATTAAATAAAGGATGTCTTATTATTGAATGTCCTTCAACATTTATAGCAAGAACCATGTTGCTACTCAAATTAGCTACCATTAGATCTCTCCAAGGCTGTTAAATCTATAAAATAAAGACAAGCTTTGATACCAAATATATTGATATATGCTTTAAAGCATCATGTTTTATATATAATTGAATATTTAAAGAATAAGAGGCATTATTCATTATTTAAGTTCAGTATTTTATACTTATTTTACTTAAAGTATTAAACTAAATAATGAAGTTCAAGGTATTGCAATGGTACAATGGTGTAAGAGTAGGGCGTCTCGGACGCGGGAGCCCAGCACGCTGTTCGGCGTGAGATGCCGTGGTGCTTGCTCTTAATGGCGTTTCCCATTTTAATTTTGAAAACAGTGCTTTGTAATGTGGAGTCGCCACCTAGTTTTTTTTGCCATTCAATTGAACGACCAAAAGAAAACTAGGAAATAAAACCAGGGCCTTCCCGTGTTGGAAAGTAGCCTGAATTTCTTTAGAGTTTGGGTTCGGGGTTTTCAATTTATTCGTATTCTATCCGATTATGTTCATTTTGTTTAATTTCAAAGAAAGTTCCTAAGCACGCATTTAGGTTTAAGTTTATTTAGCATACTTTTCATGGCATACGGCAAACAAAGAAGCATACACAAATAAGGAAAGCATAAAAGAAAGCATAAAGGAAAGCGTAAAGAAAGCATTAAAGAAAGCATAAAAGCAGAAAAGGAAATTGTGGGCAAATACAACCCACCCAAAATAAACCAAAGCAAAAAGGAAATAAAGCAAAATAGTTTGGGTATTTAATACAACCCAACCAAATAATTAATTAACAAACTATAAGCCCTAAATTGCGAACCTAAGGCCCAGTTGCACTCTTCGGGATCCAAATGGGCTCGTTTACGACTAGGCCTCGGGCCCAACTAAAATCCAACAAACAATGCTATCCTCCTCCATCTAGGGTTAACCTAATCCTGCAAATTCAAACACAAGCGCATAAAAGGAAATAAAAGCAAATATAGTAATGAAATCAATTACACAAATCAAGGCATAAATCATGCAAATCAAACATAAATCATGCAAGTAGGCTTAAATAGGCATAAGGAAATAAAAAGCAAATATGGCATCAAAATAAATATGGCAGTAACATCAATCATGCAATCAATTAGCAAATTACAAAAACATGCCTAAATTAACATGGTAAAGA
>CANYBF011064224.1:0-27356 GCA_948192965.1 Dalechampia spathulata
CAAGTTAGATGGAGAAATTCCCAACACAAAAGTGTTTCAGGAGGCTTCATTTGATGCACTAAGAAACAACAAAGACTTGTGTGGTAATAATACCAGCCTAAGGGCTTGTGTTTCCCTTGAAAAAAACAAATTAATGGGAAGGAGAGACAACAAGATAGTCAAACTCGTCTGTCCTCTCTTGAGTACTTTGCTTCTGTTGTTTTTAGTTGGAGGTTTCATCTTCATCTGCCAAAGAGTCAGAAACAGAAAAGCAAAGTCAAAAGCGACAAGTTGTGATGTCATATGGACTCCTTATGATAGGGATATGCAATTTGAAAACTTCATTGAAGCTACGGAGGAGTTCCACTCTAAGTATTGCATTTGTGTTGGAGGTTATGGAAGCGTATACAAAGCTATCCTATCAACCGGTCGTGTAGTTGCTGTAAAAAAGCTTCACCAATCACATAATGGTGAACAAATGGTTGACTCGAAAGCATTTAGAAGTGAGATTTTAGTGTTGGCAAACCTTCGTCACCGAAATATAGTGAAGATGCATGGTTTTTGTTCACATGCTAAATGCTCCTTTCTCATTTATGAATTTGTCGAAAGAGGGAGCTTGAGAAAGATGTCATGCAAATCTCTGTGGGCATATTGGAGTCCTGTGGTTGGTAGTGATTGTTTGGTCCCACAAGTGGGCTGCGGAATTGGGCTTGGATTACATCACAACTCTATCATCCACCTTAAACTCTATTTATCCTGTTAAACCCATTTCATTAGATTCAATACAAGTAGCAGACTTCTCTTTTAAAACAGACATGATTACCAATAAATATATCCTTTTAAACTAAGTTAATTATATTTGATTAACATGTTGAATCATTAATCCTGGAAGTCATTTTTTAATTGATTCAACATGGAACCACTGTTATTGGCGTAAATATGATTGATATGATAAATTTAGATCTAAATGATGTTTAGGCCTGTGTTGGAAACGCCATAGCCACATATTAAAAGAAACCACGTTTACTGGTCGCATGTGATCTGTAATTAGGGGGTCTTGATCGCTTGGTGATGGTGGTTGGCTATTATAATAACCAAATGTAATTTAAAGTAGAAGTCACCATCATATATCTTATAATTAGTACTTAAAAAATGATGAATACGATAATATGTTTTATTAGATTTATTAAAATAAAATAAAAAATAATATAATATTTTATTAGTTTAATATAAATATAACAAAAATTAGTATTTAATTTGAAGCAATTTGATAAAAATTAATTTTTAAATCAAATTACCATTTATTATCTATTAAAATTTTGGTATTTAGAATGAAATATAATTTCTATTTTATTAAAAATTAAAAATTATGTTGAAATAAAACAATTTTTTGTATCAATTTACTTTTTGCATTATAATGTTGGTTTTTTCAGCTAGAAATTATTTATATCCTGTAGATATCATTAATTACACATTAATAAAATTGTTTTGTTCTCTAGTTCAAATTTATTTATTAATTAATTTTTCTAATATCTATTTAAAATTGCCATTTTGTCATCGTATTTAGTATTTTAGTAAGGTTGTTATTTGACAATATTAATTATTTAATCTGTAATTTATCATAATGTATTTTTATACAAAATAATAAGATAATTTAAATCATCTAATGGAGTTTAAGGCATCTTTGTTTACTCTCTTGTTATCCTGCGGTAGCTTCCCCTAAGACTCCATAGTTTGTCTAGAATGAAGTGAAACCCAAGTCGCGTTCTCATGGTTTAGCTGTCTCATATGTTGTTAGGCTTTTAGAGATAAATCATTGACAATAATCTTCAAAAACAAAAATAAAGAAGTATTACTAATTTCTGATATTAAATTATTTAATAGAGTTGTTGAAGATGGTGGGCAAGAGCTCAGGGGATTTTTCCAGATTAGGTTCAAAATTCTCTTTTTAAGGTAAAAATGAAAATAATTTTAATATAATAATTATTAAAAACAATAATATCAATTAATAATAATAATAATTACAAATAATAATAATACTAATAATAAAAATAATTTTAATATGATTATTATTAAGAAATTATTATTAATGTTATTATTATAATAATAATTATTATTATTAATTATTAGTATAATATTAGTAATTATTAGTTTTATTAATTATTTTTATTTTTGAGATTGGAGTATCACTTAAATAGAGGTTGCTGTTGTCAACCCATTTTGTTAGTATGTAATATCAACCTGACTATCAATTTGATCCATAGTCCAGAATCAAAATACCTCAGATTTAGAATTATTTTTATTTTCACAACAAAAGTTTTTGATCAAATTGAGAAAAAGGCCAAAGCTGAATATGTTAGAAGGTGGAGTGTTAAACTATGAAATATATCACATTACTAGTATTAAATAAATGTTTGTTTTTGTATTGTTGAAAAAGGATGGCATACTTTCATTGGGATTGTGTCTCGCTATGATCCAATTGTCTAACATTCTTCTTTCTAAATATATATAAAATATAGAAACGAAAGACATTGAATTGATTCTTGCTGGCTAGCGCGCTACTTCTTTATTTAAGTTTAAACTTGACTCTGCCGCGCTTACAGTCAACCTTGAGAACACACAAATAGCACTATTTATATTCGATCATGGAGCTGCTATACCTCAGCTGAAAGGGATAGCTTGCTTAATCTTTGTAAGCAAGGTTTCCCGTGTTTTTATTCTTTGTTTCGGTACATAGTATTCCAAACGTTTTGAACAAAGAGGAATACAGGGACGAATAAGACACTGCAAAGATGCCGACCGGAATAAACGAAAGGGTGTATAGAGCAATTTTCGTCCAGCTTTCTTTGCTGTATATCATTAAGAAGATGGTGGCCCCAAAAGCCGCCATCATCATGGCCACAGAAAGGAACAAGAAAGTGAAGCCAAGCATCAACTTGTTTAGCAGTGTTTGCTTGAAGTCCTTGAATCTGAAGGGTGAAGACAGGATTGAGAGAAACGTCAGGACTGCTGTCAAGGCAAAGGTTAAAGAAAGCACATCCGTGACGGTAAAGACCACGAAAAATGGATGATCTACCAGGATAGGAAAGCCGCTGGTTTTATTACCACCAGGTACGGTGTAAGCCGCCGCAAATGCTACTGTGGCTATCAGAACTGCCACAACTGAGCAACCCTGTGACGTGACCTTCAGCCATTCCTTAGCTGAATTACGTAGTTCGGAATTCACTGTGTTGAAAAATTCTTCAGCAGTTTGATTCATGTTGTTTTGGTGATACATTAAATGAGGTGGAGTTTTCTCTTTCACCCTCTGCAGTTCCATACATTAACATAATGAGTACATATATATAGTCATCAAAAGAAAATGTACAGTGACTCGCATAGACCAAGTATGGAAATTTTATTGTTTAATTTCAAAGTATTATTTTTTATCGAAAATTGCTGGCAAATTTTGTCTAAAATACCAAAAGAAAAAGATATATCAGATTGGTTCATACACTGAACAGAAAAAATGATTAAGTTAAGAAGTGTCACCTCGAACCACATCAACTCTTCTTGCAATAGCAGTGCAGGTCCTTCCACCTTTTCAGCTACAAAATTCTTATTTTTGCATCCAACAGTGTGCAATATAGAGTTTCCGTTGTTGTCAACCTTTCTAACCAGTCTCTTCATCGGAACTGCCATTTCAACCACAAGATCGAAAATCTTTAGCTGGCGGTATTTGATTGCAACGTGCAATATGTTTCGTCCGTTTTCATCAATGTATTCCACTGCCTGAGGATACAAGTTGAGTATTTCTTCCACAATCTGCACGCAGCCTGTCTTTGTGGCTAAAATCAAAGGAGTGTCCACAAACGCTTCTGGCTGCCATTGATTGATGTTGTATGATCCCTGACCTCCTTCAGCACCAGCACCGTATTTATTTATTTTAGGCTTGCCTCCACCCGCGATAGCATACGTAAACTCCCATGAGGTATCTCTTTTAGCTAAAAACTTGACAAGGTCAACTGCTGTTTGCAATTTTTCCTTTTCTTCCTTGAGCTTCCTTCTCCTGTCGGAACTACAGTAGTTTCTGACTTTTCTCATAAAAGGAAACTGTAATTAGTCAGTTGTGTGGATGTTGAAGGTATGATCCAAAATTTCTCAAGATTAGTTATGCTGTCGACTAAAAATCTGCAAGTTTATAGTCCATGCAAATAACAGCTAGTTTATTCCACTTTTTTCCTGCAATTTTGTTATATGTAAGCCTATAAATAGGCTATGATATTAGTCTTGTTTTTTATGAGATTTCAGAATAGAAAGTCTTTGTTCCTCCAATTTCAGAATTCGTATTTTCATAATCTTTTACAAGCAGTAATGAGTACACATGCATCGGTGACATGGGAGCTAGGATCCTTGATCATACCTGAATCAACAAATCCAACTTCAGGATCGGTGTTGAAAGCTGATGGTGCGCATGCCAGAAGTTGAAGGCCAGTCATACCATCCATGTCTCTTTCACCAATTAAATACTTGTATTCATTTGCAATATGCCATGCCAACTCTGCTCTAGCATTATATGTTTGGGAAATGAAAAACAAAATTCAAATCAAATTTATAAAAAAGTAGATATATATATATATATATATATATATATATATATATATATATAATGTAAGTTGGTAAAGATTAAACTCACCAAAGTTCTGACAAATAATGGCAATGTGAAGAACAGTGGTCTTGTCACTTCTTTGGAGGTAGAACTGTTGATTGGGTTGATCACATTGGGAGATTTTAGAAGCAAGAAACTTGAACATTTGAATGTTACCGTAGCGGGCAGCTCGAAAGAGAGGCGTCTCTCCATTATGGTTACGCATCCCAAACAATCCTGGGGCTTTCCTCAACAGCTTATCAGCGACAAGGATGGCCTCTTTGTTTGTGGCAGTCTCGTGAAGGATAGAGCTTCCAGTCGCACTTTGACGGGTGAGTTTGTCGAGATGATAATCAGGCAACTCGTCCAGCAATTTCAGAACCAAACCAGTTTCTCTAGCGTAAGTTGCCATATGAAGCACTGTATCATCATGTACAGTAATGATGTGCAGTGCATGATCAGACACTCTAGGACATAATTCCATCACCTTCTGCTTGTCACTCTCTATCAAAGCTCTGTACAATGCTCCATTGACTTGCTGTTTACTATCAACATCTTCAGCTGGAGAATACATCATCACTAGTGACAGAAGACACTTTGAAACAGAAGAGACTTTGAAAGAGTAGACACTATAATGCCAAGGAAATGAATATAGATACACACACACACACACTCTTACACTACAACTATCTTAATTTCCTTCTTGAGGAAGTTAGCGTAATTGGCCTGAGCCACGTATATCTCCCACTTTCATTTTCCTCCCTTGAATTAAAGTGAAACGTGTTTTCAATTTCTCTATTTTTTTTTAGAAAAAAGTATAGTGAATGCAATAAGCAAAGCACTGTTATGGCATGATCAATTTTACGTCGAAGGATCTGCCAACTTCTGGCATGATCCCTAATTATTTTATCAGAAATTATCACCATCAAATATATTTCAAATTTTATTTATTTATATTTTAGATTGACTCTAATGATTATAAAATCAAAATTAAACCCAATTTTATAATTTTATTTTAAACGAAATTTTCATCATAAATATAAATTATTTATGTTATTTTTTACAATTTTTTTAATATTTTTTAATCATAATAAAATTTTATTATGATAGATATCAGTTTTATAATAAAATGTTTATCTCAAAATTTTATTATTATTATGACACATGAACTTTTATTATTATAACCCCATAATCTAAATTATGATAAAATTATATTTATAATTTAAATTATGATAAAATTATACTATTATATATATTAATTAAAATTTTATTATAAAATATGATTAGAAATGTTATTATTATACAAATGTTAAACATGTCTTTTTGATGATCCTTTCATGTTAATTTCATTTATTTTTATAATATGATTAACTAAATTTAGTTATATATTTATTGGAATAATTTTGTATACTATCCTTATTGCAAGTAATCACATCAATATTAATTATTTAATTTATTATTAATTAGAATTGATTTTTACATCGAATAAAAATTGTATAGTGCAGTATTTTATTATTTAAATGAATTAATATATGTACAATTATTTGATTTTAGTAATTTTTATTTATATAAAAGATAAAATTTTATTATTAATTATAAAAATTTTGTCATTATTTTGAATTAAAATTTATAATAACATAATATTTTAATTAATTTTTTTATAATAATTTTACATATATTGATATTTTTTAATCAAAATTTTTATTATAACACATAATTTTAATCATAATAAAATTTTATTATTATACAAAAGTTTAAACATATTTTTTTGATCATCCTTCATATTAATTAAATTTATTTTTATAATATGATTATTCTAAAGAAAAGAAAGCATATTTATATCATACTATATTAAAAGAGAGAATGAGGATGTGAAAATACAAGTTTACCCTACTGTTAGACCTTGGGGGTCCTTGATTTTAGTTTTGATGTTGAAAAAATTATATTTTATGAAAATTATTAAAGTTTTAAGTATTTCTAAGCTTGGTACAGGAGTACAGGAACATGTGTCGTACAAGTCAAAATACATATTTTTCAGCATTTTTGAAAAAGTTGTATAACGACTCTATTTTGCATTTAATGCATCCCCAACGATCATATAAGCTTAGAATAGCTTATATAAGTGTAGATTAACCTTATTGAAGGTAGGAAATCAATCTACAATTGTTATTTTCTTTGTTAAATACATTTTAATGTATTTTTGAGTATTTCTTGATTTTTTGAATTGTAATCTTTTAAAAATGATTTCTGGGTTTCCAATCCTTGTTATCTTTCTCTTGGGATATGTTTTGAGAGATAGGAAAGGATTGTAATTGAGTTAGGCTTAGTGTGAGGCTTGGAAAATCACTTGTTGTAAGAGTTTAGTGTGAGCCATGAGAAAATATTAGTGATTGAATTCTTGTGAAAAGAATTCTTTGTTGTATTTGTCAAAATTATTAATGGAAGCCTAAGTTGTTTGCTTCGGTAAGTGAATGTAGGCATTTATTGATCGAACCACTATAAATTTCTTATGTTCATTTTCACTCTCTTCAACTCCTCTTTAATTCTTGTGTTGTCATTCACATTTGGAATTTCATTTTGATAAACAATTTAATGCCTATTTTGATCTCCTTTGAAATTTTGTTATTATCTTAATTTTAAAAATATTAATTCAAACAACTTCATGTTAAAAATTGGCCGCATGAGACATGCATAATATATATATATATAATATTCAGAGATTATATTAGATTTAAATTCACCTCCACTTTTAAAGTTTTTAAAAAATAATATTTTTTATGATATATTTATAATAAATTTTTTATCGACTAAAATAAATTTAAAAGGTTATTTTTATAAATACTTTTAAAATGATCATTTTTTAAGTTTTTTTCAAAAAAGTAACATTTTTACAAATTTTTTTGATAAATCTAAAAAAAATCATAAATAAAAAAAATATAATATATATGTCTAATTTAGATGATAATTTTTATACCATTAAATAAAATAAAACCAATTTTTATAATTTTAGATTAAAAAAAGGAGTGCTAAATTTTCAAGGATTTTATAGAATAACAATTAATGATAAAGAAAAATGGGAATTTATAAACAATAAAAATAAAGATTATTTTAATAATGGGGTGTTATCGGTAAGAGATTGCAATGGTTGGAAAAGTATAAACCAGGCGGTGGGCATATTCTCCTAATACAACCAAATACAAACACCATTCTCAATTTGAAAATGAAACTGGGCTCCCTTTCCTCTACCTGTTTTTGGTTTCACCTCAAAAGACATCTTTAACCCTAATCCACTTCCCCCCCTCGATTTTTAATTCATTTTAAAATGCTATTATTACGAGTTCATTTGCCAAGTCGTGATCAGGGATGAATATCAATTTTGTATATATCCAAAAATACCAATAGGAAAGGAGGACAAATCTGGAATTATGGGGGGGCGAATCGTACCAAAATGAAAAAACATAAAACGCAGACTTCTCTGGAATAGCCACAATTCATTCTCAACAGGAAGACGAACTCAACTTTCTGGATCCTTCTCGTCCCCTTTTTGCCCCTCCAAGAGAAATTAAAATCAAGAAAATAAATAAAAATAGAAAAGCATAAAAATCTTGCCCTTCGTCTTGCTCAGGAAGCAACATTTTTCACTCCCCACTCTTAATCGCACGCAGAGGAGAAATTCTGATTTCCATTTAATATAATATATAGACTTATATATATATATATAAAATAAAACAAAGACTTCCGTATGTGTGTGCGTATATATAATACTATTATTATTAATAAAAGAAATTTATCTTTTTCTGTTTTTATAAATCTATAAAGGAAACCCTCTTAGACCCATTCGTAGACTTGTAATCTCCCTTCCAATTTGTCATCTTTCTTTCTTTCTTTCTTCTTTATAAACAATGTCAGCGTCCGGTGGTGTTTCCGTTGCCCGGAATCGTGGTGAGAATCGGTTTTATGTTTCTCCCGCTATGCGACAGAAGCAGCAGCAACAACAGAAGCAGCAGCAGCAACAGAGGCCGTTGGTTTCCAAGAATTGTGCGGTGGAGATGGATAAAAGAGGAGAGTCCGATCAATGTGGGTCTTCTTCTTCGTCGTCTTCATCGATTTCGAATTGTTCGGTCTCGGGTCGGGTAGGGATTGAGCGGAATTTAACTAATTTAGATCGCTTCTTGGAGTATACTACTCCTGTTGTTCCTGCTCAACATTTGCCTAAGGTAATAATTCTAATTTAAGATTTTAAACTATTTTTCTTGTTTCTGTGATTTCTGATGTTTCCTTCGTTTTATATTACTTATTTGGTTTCTTGGATTTTTGATATCTGATTGTTGGTTACTGTTATAGTAGATGTTGAGGATGGAAACTAGGGTTTCAAAAAATTTGAGTATGTTGCTATCAAAATTAGGGATTTTGTTGAAGTTTGGTTATTAGGCTTCTTTTGATTAGAATCTATGACGAGTTGATCTTTCCCGTTTCAACTTCTCTTACTATTTTTGGAGCCTTAGATGGTGCAATTTGTGGGTTTTACAGACTAGTGTTAGAGGATGGAGAAATCGTGAATCGGAGAATGAACCGTACTTTGTGCTAGGAGATTTATGGGAATCGTTTAAAGAGTGGAGTGCATATGGAGCTGGAGTTTCCCTTTTGTTGAATGGAAGTGAAACGGTTATGCAGTACTATGTTCCTTACTTGTCTGGCATTCAGTTGTATATAGACCCAGCAAGACCTTCCCCAAGATCAAGGTGAGCCTCTGTCTTCTTGATTCATAGATTTTGTATTTCTATTTGATTTTCTTGGCATAAGGTTATTAATTGGTGCTTAGTTTGTGTATTTTCTGACCAATGTATAATGTTTTTGTCTATGCCCACTCTTGGATCCACATTGTTTGCTTCAAGCACTTAGGTAGTATATCAACTTTCTACTTTTATCCATAACTGTGTAGATCGGGTGCATGGCATTATACGGCAACTTCTTTGTTATGGTTTAGCAGATTTTACGAGTGGCAAGTTTTTTTAAGGTGCAAGATAAAGCATTTATACAAGTTTACTTCATATTCTTGATGCATTTGAGAATGCTATCTCCTGTTGAGTTTTTTAAGTTCCTGCTCATGCTTTTTGTTAGAGATCCTATGTTACGGAACATAGAAGCAGCACTTAATTTTTCAGAATTCATTTGGTTATATTGATGGGAGGTGTTCTGCTATTCCATATTCCTTTAAAGCAGTTTGATGCCTTCCATCCATCGTCATCTAAAGTCTATAATGCGTTTACCATTTCCTTGCACAGGAAATAGAATATAGTCGTGTTAAATTGGAAGCCCTTCATCAATAGGCCTCTCAATTCACACTCTTGTTGGTGATTGGGCCTAAACTATGCTTATGTAGCACCTAATATCTGCAATTTCTGTGTCTTCGCTTTTATGTATTCTGTATACATCAGATAACAGAGACTGTCATGTTATTCATGTGTGGATATTCGATATTATCTTTTCCGATTCTCAAGATATTTTTTGTTGCTTGCAATAAAAGTGCAGGCCAAGAATGATAACCCTTGGCTAGTAAGTCTTATTCATGGGTGGTAGCTTAGTCAAAGTATTGAAAAGCCTCCAAGGCATGAACCAGGCGTCCTTCATTTTTGGTTGCTTGCTTACCATTGTAATAAACATTTATTTCTTGAAATGGAGTAGTTTGTCTAAGAAAATAGTTTTTGTTGGTCACTTGAAATTTTTCAGTATGAATATGTGTGATGAGTTGTCATTGCTGCTATTCTTTGACAGGAGGCCTGGTGAGGAAAGTGATGCCGACTCATCTAGGGAGTCTAGTACTGATGGTAGCAGTGACTTGGGAGCAGAGAGAGGAGTAAACGGTGTCCGGGGACCCTGGACCCGGCAAACCATTACAGATGCAAATATTCAAAGATTGAATAGACTTTCACTGAGAAATAAACCGTCAAGAGGCTCATCTAGTGATGAAGGGGAGATTCCCAACCCTCCAGGTCGACTTGTTTTCGAATACATGGAGCGTGCTTCTCCATTTACTCGTGAACCTTTGGCTGATAAGGTTAGTTCATAATCTGTATTAGCTTTCTGTTGGTTTGGCATGGCCTCTTCCTTTTTATTCCATGTCATGACTAACGCTTTAAATTTGCCAAACTACAGATTCTAGCTCTTGCTTCCAACTTTCCTGAACTAAAGACATTTAGGAGCTGCGATCTGTTGCCCTCAAGTTGGATTTCTGTGGCCTGGTATCCCATATATCGGATTCCCATGGGTCCAACACTACAGAATTTGGATGCTTGCTTTCTAACCTTTCATTCCTTATCAACTCCCTTTCAAGGTATATCTTTCCTCCTTCCTCTGTGCATATGGCCATATCTTGAATGGGCAATTTTGGGTCATGTTCTAATGATTTGACATGTTTATCTGAGACAGGTCCAAACCCAGATGGGTTGCATTCTAATGGTTCTACTGGTAGGGGGGTCCACTGCGCAGACTCGCCACTGAAACTTCCTCTCGCTCCATTTGGTCTTGCTTCATATAAGTTTAAAGTTTCATTTTGGAATCCGAATGGAGTTTATGAAAGTCAAAAGGTAAATTCGCTGTTGCACGCTGCTGACAGCTGGCTAAGGCGTTTGCAAGTAAACCATCCTGATTATATGTTCTTTATCTCCCACAACTCAAACTGGAGATGATGGAAACTTGGGAAGGGATATGGGCATAAGCATAGTAAGAGTTGTTTTTATAGCTTTATGGACCACTGCCTTGATGACTGAATCTCAGCCAAAAAAAAAAAAATTATGTAGAAGACCGTAGATTGGTCTGGTGTTGGCTTTGGCTTATGGCATTACGATATTTGGAGAAGTTTTAATGATGTTATGGTGTGTTGGTCCTGTGGACGGGTTTTTTGTCAGGATCCATATCAGAGGATCTGTGACTGGCGTGAAGTTAATTATATCTTCCTATGCCTTCATGGTGAATAATTTTCAAGTTCCATTTTTATTGGAGTTTTGGATGGCCAGTAAATATTTCCAAGTCTTAATTATTTATATATAATATATTATGTTAAAGGTTCTTTGTTCTTATTTGAGTATAACTGTAGAATATATGGTTTAGAGTGGTGATGAATATAAAATGTACCATATGAACTTTCTAAAAGATGGACCTAAATTCCTTGTTATTAATATATATATATATATATATATATATATATATGTCAAGTATATGCAGATAGCCTCTCTTGCCTCCTTTCCTTGAACAGAGAGAAGCTAATGCAATATAATATATGTGTTTCCTTTATTGGAATAGCTTGAATTGTTTCATATGTTGTAATGTCTTTGATTATGTGAACCCAGCTACCATCATATTAACAAGTCCACCTGATATACCCTTCAGCACTCGCCTCATTTTAATAAATGACATTGATATAAACTTGAAGCCATCCGATTACACTGACTTGAACAAAGCATCCCTTCTTGCTTTCCTCTAATAAGACTCGTGACCCCAATCAGTCTGTACCTATGCTAATTTTGACTGCACAATTCATTGCCCTGTCTACCCAAAAATAACTTGTACAAAAACTGAAGTTTAGCATGGTAAGGTATACGGATATCTTAAAGAAATTCCCATGTCGCATGGTAATGTGACCAACAATAACATCCCGCACGTTTACCGCTAACAGGGCATATAACCATCTAAAAGAAACCACAACTAACCAAACCTATTACTAGCCACTAGTTACCTTTAACCAATCCACTAATCTGGCTGACACCCAATCCTGTAACGCACTCGTCACAGATAGTCAAGTCACACCCTACATTGGGCACTTCGTGAGATATCGAAGTTAGATTCAGGTAGATTATGATACCATGACAGACGAAATCATTACACGAAATCATTACCTTCTTACTAAAAGGTATGCTTGCTTCTTGTACTAGAAATAGTAATCTTTAAGTTTTTTCCTAACATCCCCCTCTGTGGCTCTCGTAGCTCAGTTGGTTAGAGCACCCGTTTAGTAAGCGGGAGGTCTTGAGTTCGACTCTCAACGAGAGCATAATTTTGTATATGTGGCGACTTAATTTTCAGTTTGGTTTTTAATATTTATATGTAATATTTTCATATATTAGCTGGTTGCTCCTCGCTCTCGTAGCTCAGTTGGTTAGAGCACCCGTTTAGTAAGCGGGAGGTCTTGAGTTCGACTCCCAACGAGAGCACAATTTTTGTATAAGTGGCGACTTAAATTTCAGTTTGGTTTTTAATACTTATATGTAATATATTTATATATTAGCTGGTTGCTCCTCGCTCTCGTAGCTCAGCTCAGTTGGTTAGGGCACCCGTTTAGTAATTGGGAGGTCTTGAGTTCAACGTAAACGAGAGCATCTTTTTTGTACATTTGTTTACATTTAATGTTTTATTCTATTTGGTTGAACACTCATCCCCTTGCTCTCGTGGCTCAGTTGGTTAGAGCACCCGTTTCGTAAGCGGGAGGTCTTAAGTCCGATTCTCAATGAGAGCAACAGCATTTTTGTACATTTGGTGACATAATAATATTAATTTTCCCTTTCTAATATTCACTTGTCAAGGGGAATTACATGCAAGGAAGTCTACCTCATCCAAAGGAACAAATCTGATCAACTAAAGAATTCTGGTCATAATGTTAAATTGTACATTAGCTTTAGACCAAGAAGATGATATCAGTGTATATAACAGAGCACAAGATGAAACAACATGGAAAAGAATGAAAAGAATCGGAAGCCACTGCAAGACCAAGCACTTCTCATCAGACAGGCTACTGCTGCTTCAGCATTAATAACATAATGGCTGTTAGCACTGATAAAAGTATAGATGGCCCCTTTCTGTCGCTATTGCTTTTTGGGTATATTTTTGGAAGTGCACACTCCTCGCCGTTGAAAAATACTTTAGTGGGAAACCCGTCTCCGGCAGCCACATTGAGGCCAGGAGTTTGTTTCTTTGTAAATGATATCACAGACTGTTGTTTTCCAGGTATTCTAGGACTCTTGTGTGGATCCGGTCCATCAGTTTCAGCGACAAGATAGTTCAACCCTGGAAGACCTTGCATGATTATGGTGTTGTTAGTCCCTTCCAATGTGGTTCCATTGAATGAGTACATTGCTTCGAAACCAACAGCTGCTTTGTCTAACTGCACTGCAGCAAACCAATCGGGAAATGCAATTTCATCCCAGTTGAAGATTGTGATCCTTGCACTCCATCCACGACTGTAATCTGTATAGACATGCCAGTTGATACTTACTCCACAGTTATCTCCACAGGGCATTGGGTTTGGCACGGTTCGGTGTTTGAGGGAAGCCCAAGCCTTAGCCATAGCGGTTCGATTATCAAATGGTACAAGCAGAGCCTGTGGAGGTAGAAGAACAGCCGGAGCAGTTGCACTGCAAGTCCTAGCAGTGCTGCTGGGGCAACCACAAGCACAGGTATTACATGGGATAACAGAATCATTGTAGTAAGCAGAAAATGAGACGCAACATCTGGGGCTAGTTTCTTTCGAATGAGTGATATTGCATACTATCTGCCAGCTGGCAACTGCAGTTGAATTTGATGATAACCCACTCGGGTCCGGAAATTGGCTAGGGCTCACTCTAACCGGAGGGCCGCATTTGTAATCAGGATTGAGTGTGCCATTGATCTTCCAGTTCTGCGGTGGTGTGAGCTCAGAACGATTCAGAGCCGGAGGCATTTTGAAAACCTGCATCTGGAAAACTGAAACTGACTTGCTGGGATCCATTGATGGTGGTAAGATGGTACCATTTCGACAGCATGAGGGTTTCAACCCAAGGGTTGTGTCGTTGTACTTGGTAGGAGGCAGGTCAATGATGGTTGGCCTTCTTTCACAGTTCAATACATTGGAAAAATCCAAGTCCTTGTAGAATGTACCTTGTGGACCAAATATGCAGTCAGTTGAATCCACAACGTAGGGATAAGCCCCTTTCATGGAGTTGATAAATTCATCCCTCATCCAGTCCCAGCTCAATTTCCAGTTATCAAGGCGACCGAGAGGATTGTGATTTGCAAAAGAAACCTGAGCCCAGTAACTAGAGTCATATGTTCTCAATACATCATACATAATCGTAAGATCCCCATTTTGCCTGGGCAAGAACTCCTCCTCTACAGTTATATTTGACTTGAATTTGTCATCTCTGGTGCAACAAACGTGCATCAAATTCCCTGGAAAAACCAAAAAATGAAAGAAAGATGACAACCAATCGTGTTGAAAACACAAATCCCATCAACAGCACCAGATCTTTCAGACTGATAAATATTCACTCGAAGCTGAACTAGTAACTGCTCCAAGTTGCAAGAACTAACAATTAGACAACTGACGGATTGTCGGCTATCTAAAATGAAATATAAAGTTACAAATTTCAACAAGCTGCGCTCAATTCCATTTTCCAAGTTATGATTTCTCAACACGAAGAAAGAACATATCTCTTTAAGGATTGGAGACAGCAACAAGATCCACAAGAGTTACAATCAAGAATCGCCAAAGATGTCAATCTGAAAGCTATAAGCTCCCAGACAATACGTTCAACCACATACTTCACCGACGATCTAAAGTTCAGATCTTTTATCCCTAGTTATCAGCTCTTACTTTTATTAGATGGTAATTTCATGCTTGAGATAAACCTAAAAATGAACCAAAAGAGAGAGAGAAAAAAAAGAAAGCAAATCCGGAACAAAGAGAAACTGACCTTCCTTAGCAATCCCAGGGCAGACAAATCCATCATTAGCAAGTGTGATATTAGAAGGCCAAGGAACATTCTTTAGAGAAACACCAAACTGGGTACCCACAAGCTGAACTTGAACAGAAGTCTGAGAAGAATCACCAGCAGTTTCAATTGGAGTTTTAAGATCAGTCATAGGAAATCCAGCAAAAACAGTCCCATTTCCAACATTAGCAGGCAAACTAGTACCATCAGCAAGAACAGCATTAGAAGCAGATACTAAAAACTCATCATTTTGAAAACCCACAAAAACTTTCCACGATTTAAGCGCATCAAGACCGTTATTTGATAGAGTGAGAGTGGATTGGAATCTATAAGGTTGGTGGGTCGGTACAGTGGGCTTGAGTAAAGCTCCCCTTTGGTACAGATAAGAGAGGAAAATCCCATTACAAGAACTGGCTGCTGGTGCTGGTGCTTCTGCGGTCGATTGAGAGATTGTTGATGGAATTGCAGTCAGAATGATGAAGAACAGGAGATCTAAACGTAAGGCCATGAAAATACTTTAGTTGGTGAAATTTTGAATTGGGATTTTGAAGTATCAAAGGGTTCGAAAAGCGAAGTCGGAGAAGCGTCCGTTGAAGGAGAAATCCAGCACAAAGCAAGACACAGAACTACAGCTTAGGTGGAGCTGTCTTTTTTTTCTTATTCGAAAAGCCCTCTCCAATTTCCATATAATTAATTTATTTTAATTTCATATCTTTATAAATATTATTATACCACTAATTACATTTCCATATTTTCATTTCAAAATATTTAAAGATATGCCTTTAATTTTTTAAATTTTATTTTCTGAATAAATATATATATTTATCTATTTTTTCAATTTTAATAAAAATAAATAAATGTAATATAAACAGACAGACCCTAAAGTAGAAAAGTGCTCTGGAGATGACCGTTCGTTTCGGAAAAAAAAAAAAAAAAAAAAAGAGTCCAGTTTACCGTTGGAAGTTATATTCAAACCCCTCTTTGATTTTGAATTCCTAACGGGAAATGTAGGCCGTTCGATCACCAACTTTCAGATCTTACACCATCCGTCCTGAAATAATGCATTTATTTTTAATATTACTGAAAATATAATTATGCGATATTTATTAGAGTTAAAAAAATTATATTTATTCTAATTAAAAAATGATATTTAATTAAGTAATTTATTATCTATGGCGAGACAATAAAGATGTGTGTTTAAAAGAATAGATAATGATAAAGTGGAAAAGTAATGAACGAGATTGGCGTAAACGACGGCTAATGTTGCGGGGACGTCGTGTTTGTGACCAAAACGCGTGACGTAAGTTGTCGTGGGGTTTGGGAAAAGACCCTTTCCCAGCCCATCAAATATTACCCATGTGAGGGATCCAGAAGGCCGTGTAGACTGTATTCGGGTTCTGACCCATCTTCTAAATCCATTGGGCCTATCTCCCCCCTTGCAAGGATATCTTTTAAGATTTTTTAAATATATATTTTTAAGATATCATATTTCCATGATAGAAGAAGGCTCTTTAATACCTATTCATTCCTTATATTTTTAAAATAGGAAAATAAAAATATAATTAATTTTAAAAATAGCATATTATTGAAAAAAGCATATATATATATATATATGTATTCATAAATATCTCAATATTTTATCAATTAAAATTATAAATTAAATCACAGGCACCCAAGTTCCATAATTTTAGATTTGTATGTATGTATATCATTTTCTTTGATGGATTTGGCATATATCATATAAATATTTTTATAATTTATGAATAAAAACATACTATAGGAAATAATAGCCATCAAAGAGTACCACTATTTTACCAATTTACATGGTGAACTAAACAAACGTACCACTCCCATCCCAACCAATTTTCCACTATATCCCAAAAGCCAATTTCTTTTTATTATCTCATGCAATCAGAAACTTCCTGTTTTCTTAAGGAGCATTCCATCGTTACTCAATTCTTTAGCTTTATTTGTCTTGTCAGGACTCATTATCTTTAATATAATTTCTTCTTTTCATATTTAAATATAATATATCATATTTAATATATATAATATAATTTTTATTATATTAATAATAAATTAAAATGAATATAAAATTATAAAGCTACCTTTAATTTGAGTAGCACACAAAAGTACACGAAGACTCGAATGAGAAAACGAGGAGGGAAGGTGATAATCACTTCTTGAGTTTAGAGCCAAAAAAACAATTGAAATTAAATATATATATATTTGCTGAGCCGACGGGTGTGGAAGGGTGAAAAGGGGAGATGGAAAATGAAGCAAGGGGGAAGCTATTGTTTTGAAGAGTTTTTTTTCTAACATAGTAATAATGATGAAAAAGGAAAACTTTTACAAAGGTGGGTTTCATGGAAAGAAAGAATGACCTCCTTAACCCTTTACTTATGTTTATGTATAAAGAAAGCAATCAGGAGGAGGAAGGGTAAAAAGACCTTGTAAAGTTTGGCGACGTGGGATTATCATTTGCTTTTCTCTTCCTTCTATTATAAACTCAGATTTACTCTTCTCTTCCAAAACTAATTATTAATTATCGTCTTTCCAATTCTCCATTCACCAAACAGCAATAAACGAATAACTTCCCCCATCTTTATAAATTAATATGTATAATTATCCATCCTCATCAACCACGCGGTGCCCACATTTTGAATTCTGCGGTTGACAAATCCCACCTTTTTTTTATATTATATATTTTTTTAGATTTTCACGTGCCGTAATTATATTGGACAGTATGGGCGTATAATTCTATGCAACCCCTTGTAACGAAAGATGGAGAATTTTTTCTATTTTATTTATTTTTTGTTCTTGAATTTAAAATCCTAATAATTATCGAAATATAAATAAAGCGTTAAATTTGGTGGGAGTTGAGCTGAGGGCTGAATGAAGTGAAGTCAAGTTTCGTTTCCTTGTCCCACTTACCAATGAGAAGAGCACTTGCGTCTTCTTTACGCCTTCTCTCCGATTGCCACGTCACCAAAATCAATCCATGCCACGTTTGAACATTCTTACTTCTGGTCAGGCCCATCTTTAACGACTCTCCGCTAGTTTTAACCATGGACTAACAGCTTCTAAATTCCCCGTTTTACCCCTATCTTTTCGAATTAATCAATTAGATCCCAATTCTCTCATAAAATAAAACGTGTCGGTGTCATCTTTTAGAAATTTATGCTTAACTTTTTTAGTATGTTTTTTAATTAATTTTATAGAAAAACCATCATAAAAAGATGATGATGGTAATGATGAATGGTGTAGCTTCGAAGATAAGGGACTCAGTGAAGTCCACACTCTCACTTCACTAACTTTGCCTTTCTTTCATTGTTCTCGTCCAACAACTTGTGGTTCGTCGCTTTGATTGCCTTCTTCCTTTCTCAATTGGTTTCTCGTCTTATTTGTTCCACCAATGGAGATGATCAATGGGTTATCTCTTTCTTTCTTAGCTTTCTTCATCATGCTACCCTTTTCAAATCCTTTACCTGTTCCTCGATCAAGAATGCTGTATCAGATCGCATGCACCATGTGTTCGACGTGTTGCAACCCAGTTCCATCTCCATCTCCATCTCCTCCTCCACCACCTTCGCCACCCCCACCATCGCCGCCACCACCTTCCTCCACTAACAATTGTCCTCCACCACCTTCTCCCCCATCTTCCGCCGGCTCTTACTACTCCTCCCCTCCTCCACCTGCTACTTACACTTACTCTTCTCCACCACCACCATCACAAGGTGGTGGCGGCGGTGGCGGTGGCGGTGGAGGGTCTTATTATTACTATCCACCCCCTCCAAATTATAAAAACTACCCTACACCTCCACCTCCTAACCCAATTGTGCCTTACTTCCCTTTCTATTATTACAACCCACCTCCCGCTTCCATATCTGGATCCTTCAAGTTGATGGCTTCTTTCGGTTACAGTTTTAGTATCGCTGTTGTAGTGATGATTCTGTTTTCTTTATCATTTTGAAAGGAGATTACAATTAAAGCAAAAAAAAAAAAGGAATAATGTGGTAGATTGGCAGATCTCTGGTAATTTTGCTGCTGAGGAAAATTAAAGAGAGATTCTTGAAACTTTCCAGGCACTTAAGAAAGAAAGAAAAGAAAAGAAAAGGGCAGGAATCAAGAAGTCAGCAAATCCAGAAAATGCCGCCTGTCTGACAGCTTGAGAAAGCTCAATTCTAAAGTAATTAAACAGTATCATTTCTCTCTTTTTTCTTCTTTCAGCGGATCTGTAATTTGCTAGAACTAATTGTATTTATCTCTGTTTCTGTTTTTTCTTGAAATTTCTTTACATTAATTGAAATAATTAATTGGTTAGTCATTGTTTCACTGAAGTTAGCCTTTCCTTGTGTTGTTTTTTCAACTAGCGCCAACCCCTTAATGCCAATAATGAAACTTGGAACAGATCATGTTCATGGACGGCATTTAAGCAATCGATCTTGGTAGTTGGATGGCTTTTGCCTTTAATGTAATCTTGGTCAGAATAATATATATTGAGTGGAGCTCGCCGGTTATTGACTTAAACGACGCCGTTTCCATTGTTAAGGAGCGTATTTTCTATCCGTTATTTCAAACGGTGCCGTTAAAAATGGGAAAAGTAAACGAATGGGAACTCTGACGTTTATGACCTGGCGGGAGGTGTTAGCAGTGTGGTCAGGAATCAGGTACTTGATGGTCCATGGAACTTTGAACAATAGATGGTTCCATTCCGTTCCAGACTATCAGCTTGGTCGAAGGAGCAATGTGGAACACCCAATCCACCCTCATCATTATTCAGAAAATGGGACCTTTCTGCTTCTCTTTAAAAATGCGTTGGCTGCTTTTGAGTGTTTTCGTAAATCTTATGCATCATTAAAGGCCAGAAATGTCGATAATTGGACATTATTTATTTGTATTATGTAAGGTCGTGGGAAGGGAAGTGGTGAGAGGAGAGTCATTAGGTTTCCCTTTTGATGAAGGAGACAAAACCCACATGAGCAATTAGCTGGATGGCAATGGGTAAGTGGTGGGGTCAAAGGGTATCCTATGAGCCTATCCCCATTATCTGCGAGCCCAAACAACTTGTTTTCTGCCTCTTATCATTTCTAGAAATGAATTAATGGTTTCGCACTTCAATCGTAGTATGTTATATTGATTGTTAAGCTCGTGATCCTTGGAGCAAGGCTGAGCTTGGACAGTGAACGAGGGAGTAGTCGCGGGCATTGCATGGAGCGTCGAGCCCTGCCTTTGTGACAGACAGTTCACGACGGCTGTAGACATCTGCCTGTTTTAGGTTGGCGCTACGATGTCATAAATTCTTACGACTGATACGGTGATGGACCAGAAGTTGGTTTTGCCTATTCGTTGTCATGGCCATTCTTCACGTGTTAATAATAACGTGCCAAGGGAGGGTACGAATTCAATGTATCATCATGGCACGCATACAATTTACACGTAACACGTTTGCCGAATCTATGAATTGGGATTCATTGTGAAACTCAAGCGCAGGCTCACCACAGATAACATGAAAATTGTGACATACAAATTCCATTAGGGAAAGGGCAGAGCATTGCATATCTCCTTTGCTGATGGCAACTTGTGTTACTTTTAGACTACCCTCCATAATTCTGACTCATTTATTTCTTACAAAATTCTTTTACTATCATATTAGTAGAAAGTATATGAATTTTTAGGTAAAACAAGGTAGGAAGTTGAGTTGGAATGATCTTTCTAACTGCCAAAACAGGCTAATGGTTTTTATTCAAATGGCTTGTCGATTTGATAATTAAATCACATCAAAATTTTTGAATTTTAAAATTAAATTAGATTAATTTTTAATTGATTTTAAAATTTTATAAATGAATTGAATCAAATATTGATTTGATTTTGTTTTATTTAATTTTTCATTATTTAAAATTTTAAAAATTTTAAATTAAATCGAATTATTTGCTTACCCTGCTTACAATCTCATGGCACAAACGAAATTTAGCTAGCTGTTAATTATTATTCTATTATTTTTTTGATGTGTGAGAATTTTTCTTCTTTTGATGATATCAGTTTTTTTCTTAATTGAGATGATTTTATCGTTTATAATTTTTTAAACTTAATTTATATTAACTTTATATTTCTTATAAAACCGGTTTCTACATATTTTATAATTTATGTATACATGTTCATTTTTTTTATTTATAAAATCAGTTTATATTAGTGTTAAATCTTTTTGTAAATTTTCATATTTTTTATACTCATTTTTAACATTCCATTTTTAAAAAATTTTAATAAATATTTGATATTGAAAGTTTTACGGAAGTATGACAACATATGCTCGATTTATAGTTTTTTGACACAATTTTTTGCCTACATCCACTTCTCCTAAGTCTTCCACTTAGAATTCCACTAAACCAATCAATCAATACAACAAAAGATTCAACAACAACAATTCTAACCCCAATGTTTTCAAGCTCACACTCAAACCTTTACAATCAATATCAATCTCACAATAAACAAATTCTCAATTACAAGATAATGCCTCAAGCATTAATCACACACAACCCAAGATTACAATAATCAACAATTAGGTTGTGAAAATAAAGTACAATGAGAGTATACAACACAAGATTAAGTTTCTAATAAGTTAACTTACTTGTTAATGAAGTTCACAACAGTATAGAAGCTTTGCATAAAGAAATTAACCATTAGAAAAGTGATAGCAATGTCAATCTTTTCCAACAGATCCGTTAGAAAGCTTTTAAAATTTTTTTACAGATGTGTGTACGGCCGTACGAATATACGTATGCCCATACCACTTTAAAAACAACAATACACAAAACACTCCACAAGCTAGGTACGCTTGTACTACCTATTGGTACGCCCGTACCACTGCTTCGACATAAATTCAAATATAGGTCGAATGCTTGGTACGGCCGTACCAATCCTTGGTACGCCCATACTGAAGCTTCGGTATGTTTTCACAACATTTGGTACACCTGTACCAAAACTGGTATGCCCGTACCAAAACAATTGAATCAAAGCCAACTTGGTACGGTCAACCGTATGGCCGTACCATACAAAACATAACAATGGTATGTCCGTACCAAATTTGGTACACCCGTACCAAACATAGTAAAGTCAAATCCACTTGATACAATCAATCGTATGGTCGCACTATACGATACATAGTAGTGGTACACTTATACCACATCCAAAAGCCATAGTGTCATTGGGAAGACCCAATGATAGAAGATGCTCGAGTTACTGTATGATATACTCAGTGTGAATAACAAAATCATGATCAGAATCATGTTCAATGAGCATGGAATGCTCGATGAACAAAATATTAAGATTAGGACCTTTCGATCCGGGGTAGGAGGAGAAGTAGGAAAAGCACGCAGTCAATGACATAGGTGATGAATAATAGAGCAAAAAAGAATGGCTCTGCCAAGTTGTTTCTGAATGACGACCTCATGAAGAGAGGTCTGAAGCCAACGTCCAGACTGGATAGAGGTACCCGTGACCATAGAGTGAAGAAAGATCAAGTCAGGGCTCGTAACAGTATTATTTGACTCTGATCGCCTGAACATCAACTAGATGATTAGTTGATGACAGTAGTATAAAATGAGAGACTTAAGACACGAGGCTTTCAGCCCCGAAGGATGAAAGAGGGTATCGAGTGCGATATCCCGCTAAAAGACATTGTTATCAAAGACCGTAGATTTGGCATTTGCAATGCTATCAGGAGAAAAATCAAAGATAGCATCAAACTCAGAAGGAGTGAATTTCTAGAATTTATGAAAAAGACAGAAGGAACAGTTAAAGGACACATCAAGTCTGAAAGTCTGTAGAAACTTGAGTGCGACTAACTGAATGTAGTGGTTATCAAGAAACGTAAAATTTGACCAACTAACATTAGTTAAAAAATACAGAACATTAGCCTCTAATCTAACCTGATGGATAGTTGATCGACACGTAAATCGAGAGTACGAGAAGACTTTCTCACTCAGAATAGACTCCTTAATGGCGAGACCAAGAGTATTGGTCTGAGGGCTGAAACCAGGAGGGATATTGCATTTGGTCCTGCCTCTACCCTGAGACGAGGAACCAGTATGAGACTGAGGAGTTGACATATTAAAAAAAATCAAGAGTTTTTATGAAAATAGAATTTTTCAAAAATTTGGTAGAATTTTGACAGAAATTGAAAAAATCATAAAAATTTAACCTGCATGAAAATCAATAAAATTTGAACCACAATACAAGAACACAATCTTAAGCACTTTACTTTAAAGAACCTAGGTCTAAAAATGACTAAAAATGGCTCAAAATCATAAAAGAAAATTGAATTAAAAACTGAATAAAACAGTAAAAATCCAAAGTGAAAACCTAAGATTTTGAAGTGAATAGACCAAAAATCAAGAGTAGGAGTGTGGGTAATGTGATTTGGAGTGATTTGGGACTAATTTGAATGACTTTAGTTGAGATTTGTCAGAGAAATTGAGAGAAATCAAAAAAGGTAACCGAAGGCTGCCAAAAAAAGTGATTTAAATTAGGGTTTCTGAGTCACGTACGGGTGTACCACTATAGCCTACGGCCCTACCAACCTAAAAAGTTTGAAGAAATGCTATTGCATATTGGTGTACCATTCTAGGTGTACGGTCGTACGAGAGCTTCGATCAAAATTTTAATTTTGAAATTTTGAGTAGTACGGGTGTACAAAATTATTGTATGACCATACCATCGCTTCGGTAAAAAATTGAAATTTTGAAGTTTTAATACATACGAGCGTACGAGATTGCATACGATTGTACTAAACACTCAAAAAAGTTTCTTAATTTACGTATGGGAGTACCATAATTGTGTATGATTGTATGAAACATTCGACATAAATTGGATTTTTGAAGTTTTAAGGCGTACGGGCGTACAGGTAAAGTGTACGGCTACACCTGAGATTCGATAGATTTTGGAATTTGACATTTAAGAGATGTATGGGCGTACCAAATGTCATACGACCATACGAGCCTAAAAAATTAGAAAATTTTGAAGAGTTTTAGAGATTGTTCTAAATTTTCCTAAAGTCCATCAATCATACCTACTTCAAAAATGATCCATCTATCATTCCTAGCTAAAGTTTGATGAAGTTTAAATGTTCTTCACTAAGGGGTTTGGTGAAAATATCAGCAAGTTAGTGTTATGCCTACATGAGAGACGAGTCTTGTATGAGTATATGTATGGGTTAATATATGCGTATGAGTTTTGCTAAATGATTATGTAGCTTTGCTTGTATGTATGTTATGAATTACTTGGTATATGAAATGATGTGGATTGTGGTTGTGCTTTTCGATGCTGTCGCCTTATTAGGAAGCGTGACTTCTCGGTTGGATGAGGGACAGGTATTATGTTATGTTTAGGTCATTTTGAAAGTGTTATAGGTTGGGTAATTGAATTTGGGTATAGGTACCTTGAGGGTAAGGTTTCAAATGGTACATATCTTGGGTTTTAGGTAGTGGTACGGGCGTACGGATCACTATACAGGTGTACCGAGCATAAGAGGTGAGTAGGGTTAGGTTCCTGAAGACGGTACAGGCGTACCAATGATTTGTACGGGCATATTAGTGCTCGTAGGAAATTTAGTTTATCAGGAAGATTGGGGTGGTACAGGCATACTAAATGGGGGTACGAGCGTACCACTACTCGCATGAAAATAGGGTATCAGGAGTTTTTATTTAGTACGGGGCGTACGGAGTTTGGTACAGCAGTACACGACTTAAAAGTGACTTTTTAAACGGATAAGTTTGAACTTTTCTTTGACTTTTCTATGTTCTTATCTCTTCCAAAATTTACTAAAAATTAGAAGTTAGGCCACTTTACTGCTTTTACGGTGTGAGAGCTTGGAGAAGCGAGTTTAGCAAGTGATATACAGATAGACGCTAGAAGTAGCTTATTACAGGTTTGTGTTTGTTGTCTTATTTGCTTCTTCTCTTACTTTTAGGCTAAGTAAAGCCTAATTAAATAATGCTTAGGGAGTTATTTCTCATATGTTTCTACTTGTATATGATTTGAGTTTAATGAATGCTTAGAAAGGTATCCCTTGTCTATTATGTGATGTAATAACCTTGCATAAAGGCATGATCATGACACGAGGGATTGTGAACGAAAGAAAAGAGCGAGATATGATAGGAAAGACATACTGGGTCATACAGTTAAAGGATTCCTTGAAGGAATCATGTTGGGTCATACAGTGCATACTGTTTCTTAGGGAGAGGCTCATCAATAGCAACTGGCAACGAAGTCTAGTTCTACGGGTTCCCAAAGTTCAGAGAGAGGCAGAGGCCAAGGTAGAGGCTGAGATGGAGGAGGACGTGGTGCCAGTCAGGGGTTCGTGAATCAAGTTGTTGGGGCTCCCACCAGAGTGTATAACTTAGTGCGTCGTGAGGATCAATGTGCCTCTGATGTGGTTATCGATAATGTTCTCATCTCTGAACATGATGCTTTGGTGTTGTTTGATCCGGGTTCTTCACATTCATATATTGATGTGGGGTTTGCTCAATTGCTTGATATGTCGAGTGAGGGGTTAGGTTATGGGATAATAGTTTCTAGCCCACTAGGATGGGATGTGGTTGTTGACAGGGTGTATATGTAACGTCCCTTGATTATTCATGAGGTGTGCTTCCTGTCTGACGTTGTGGAGATTCCATTCCGTGAGTATGATATTATACTAAGGATGGATTAGTTAGCAAGGTATGGGGTAATGATGGACTATCAGCAGAAGATAGTGACCCTTCAGCATCCTGAGAGTGGGGTGATCTTGATTAGAGGTAATATGTCATCACTAGTTGTGAGGTTGGTCACAGCTGTAACTATGCAGAAGTTACTGTTATAGGGGTGTAAGGCGATACTGGCACATGTGGTTGATGAGAGACAGAGGGGAGTTTAGTTGGCAGAGATTCTGATCGTATGCGACATCTTTGATGTGTTTCCAGAGGAATTATCAGAGTTACCACCAAAAAGGGAAGTGGAGTTTGAGATTGAAGTGTGGCCGGGTGCGGAACCTATTTCAATGACACCTTACCAGATGGCACTGACTGAGTTGAAGGAGTTGAAGGTGCAACTACAAGAGTTGTTGGATAAGGGTTTTATCCGACCGAGTGTTTCACCTTGGCGCACACCCATGCTATTTGTAAAGAAGAAGGATGGTTCTATGAGTATGTGTATAGACTACAGACAGCTGAATAAGGTGATGATTAAGAATAGATATCCTTTACCACGTATTGATGATTTGTTCAATCAGCTTAAGGGTGCGGTGGTGTTTTTGAAGATCAATTTGAGGTCAGGCTACCATCAACTTTGAGTAAAGGAGGATAGCATGGTGAAGACGGTGTTCAAGACTTGATATGGGCATTACGAGGTTCTGGTGATACCATTTAGTTTGACAAATGCACCTGCAGCATTTATGGCATTGATGAACACAGTTTTTACTGATTATCTGGATCAGTTTGTGGTAATGTTCATTGATGATATTTTAGTGTATTCTAAGATGCGAGAGGATCATGATTGCCATTTGAGGTTGGTGTTGGAACGATTGAGGGAGAAGCGATTATTATGGAAAGGCATTCCTTTTGCCTGGTCGGAAGAATGTGTCACACCCTAACCCGGTGTAACACGCTCCCGTAGAACGGTTAATAATTCCCTAAGCAAGGAAATCATTAAATATTCTACAAAGGATCTATACATGTTTTTAATAATTTTTTTGACTATTTTATTTTTGTTATTTATTTTTTTTACTACAGTAAATATTTTTTTACTACAGTAAATTATTATAGTAGTCACACGTAGTACATATCATTATAACTAAGGTAATATCAATACACAATAATATGCATCCATTTTATTTAAAATATGTTTTCATCACACCATCATGCGTAATATGATATGTATCCTTAATTTCACACGATAAGGTAACATCAATATTACACATATCACAAACTCATACTATAAGTATTACTACCACTAAGGTTAATATAATAAGTTGCATA
>CANYBF011064520.1:0-12864 GCA_948192965.1 Dalechampia spathulata
TAAGCATCTCTAACTTCATCAGAGGAGTTAGCTATAGGCATGCATGGATAAGCTCAATCCAGTACATGGGTTATCTATTTGCCTTTCAAAGCTATTTTGATTTTGTGAATGTAGTCAATGTAATTGGATCCATTTAGTTTATGTTCGAGAATTCCACAATGATCAACTTTTCTTAACATTTTAGAAAAATTTGGAGAAAAAGAAGAAAAAATATGTCATTAGAAACATCATGTATTTAAAAAACATATTAAGGTCTTTTATTAGTTTTTATCTTCTACTATTTTATTTCAAACCAATAGCCCTCAACTAGTAATCCAGAAAGTCATGCTTTGCCTTCCTTAGTAGGTCAATATCTAATGACCATTAAGCCCAATCTTGAGTATGCTCAACAAACTGTAACTTAATGCTAATAGGTAGACATCTTTCATGTCAATCATAGCTATATATGACTACTAAATCATTGGGTTATTAACTTTTCTTAATACTTATGTTATCTCACATAACATTATTCCCTAATCCAGACTATAAAACATTTTACCTTGGGTATGCTTAATAAATAAAACATTTTATTTAAATCCAACCTATTTTTTAAAATTTGGATATACCCCATGTTAAACAAGCTTGAGTATGCTCAACAACCTGAATGATAAGAAGCTCTATACCCTTATCTTATAAAATGGAAGGCCTTAGATTTATATTCCTTTAAGGGATTTATTTCCTTTTATGTCATTTAAAAAATGTACAAGGTGGGTATGTGCAATTGGTGCATTATGAATGGTCCTTGCTCATGCATACTATAGCATGCTCATGCATCTCATACATCTACAATTATAACAATTTATAATATGATGATTATGAACTTTAAGTCTAAGGTCAAACCTAGGTTATGCATGATTTTACAAACCCCAAAAATTTGAAATAAGACCATTCTATTACAAATTTTATCTTAGACTTGCTTTTGGTTACACCTTGCTCCTTTTGCCTCCTTTTGTATCTCCTTTACAACTTATGTAATCTAATTACAAATTTCAAAAGTAGAAACCCCAAGTTACATTTGGAGGGAGTAGATGAGAAGAGAAGTACAAAAGAATTTAAGAAAAAGGCAGGACTTGCAGGCATTATTTACCAAAATTTATAAAATGATGCATATACTCAATCACATTGGGCTAAGTCCATGATCACCATCATGCCATATATTTATCCATCCATACATTCAAAATGCTTAAATGAATAATCTTCTTATAATGTCATTTCAGTTTTTCATTTTAAAATTCAAACATACTTTGCCTTTTAAAATAGTTGGCGGGCTTGCATTTAAAAACATATGGTTTTGCATGTTTTGAACTCTATGTGAATAAACTATTTATTAAATTAAGTAATCATCCAAATAGTAATATATTAATTATTTAATCACATTTTAAATATTAATATATCACTTAGAAGTCAAAAAGTAGAGAACTAGTAAGACTCCTTACCATGCTCAAATTGCTCTATTTAAAAGGTTTAATTTAAATAAAATACCTATTAATCTTTAAAATTAATAAAATTTCATTTTTAAAACCTTTAATGTATCTAAAACACTAAAATTTATGAATTAATAGAAAAACATGAGCAATTATATTGAAAAAGTTGAATCTTCTACAAATAGATTTTCTAGGCGGATATGAAAATGAATTCCATAAAATCACACCCAAATCGAAACATAATTCTTTCAAAATGATCAATTATCAAGTTAAAGCATTAAATAATTCATCTATTATATATTCAATAATTAAACACATAATAATCAAGCAAGAACATCAAGAATAACATAAAAAAATCCATCCAACCTTATCAACAAAAGCATGCACAACATATGAATTTTTATCTCATAAAAATTCCACATATGTATTCAGTTTGTTTTAATAAAAACCAAGTTAATTCAATGAAGAATAGGTGGTTAAAATTTCAAATCCAAATTCAAATAATAACCTCTATAAATATGAAAATGGTGCAAGCTATAATCATTCCAAAAACTGAAATCTTATGTATTCTATGCATAGATTGCAACACCAAATTGCTCTAATGCCATTGTTGGTTTATGAAAAACTATTTAGCAGTGGAAGATGTAATTTAAAATTTTGAAACATTTGATTTCATCAAATCTAGCAATCCCATTCATATAATACATCAACAAATAAAGATCATTAAAGAAGAGATCAAAAACTTACTTCTATGCAGATCTCCTTCTTTCTTGTTTGTCAGAAAAGTTCTAGGAAACTTTTCAATCCCTAATGTAGAGGATCTCCAAACTATCCACACAAGTAGTAGGAATGATTGGTAATCAATATTATTTATTTTGTTTTTGAGACTAGTAAAACAAAATAAAAGGAATAAATGAAGAATAAGAATGAATTTGGTTCTGCTTTTGATCTTCTATTGAAAGCCAAATTGTTCTTCGTAAACTTTGAATGGCTTGCAATAGTGGAGGAAGAAGGTAGCTAAAATTCCTTGTTATGTAACCCTAGAAGTTATGTTAAACCACTTATAAAAACCTCATTAGGCTTTTAGGTTACTTAGTCATATGTACGTGAATGTCACATGCTTTAGGCATGTGACTTGCATGTGCATGACGTAAAATCCCTCCAGAAGTACATGATAATCATTTTCCCTTTCCTTCTAACTTATAACACATGAATAAGTCATGTGACACTCACATATGGACCAATTCATGTCCAAGCCCGCATATGACATGCATATAGAATATGTCATCTTAAATCACTTGTATCTTGAGTTCTACTTATCAAATTTAAGTGATCTTGGTATCAAATCAATGCTCTTTTTATGATCTTTCAAATGAACATGAAAGATCTAGGTTATTGTATAACCATAAAACATTATTTCATCAACATTTATTCATGATTATCATTCCTCTTACTTTTAGTGTGTGACCTTTTGGGTTCTTGACATGTTAGCAATATATGAATATATTTTTAAACTCCATTTAATAACATCATATGTAAATCAAGAGTAGTGTTTAGTCACACATCATGGCTACCCAAATGTCAAGAGGTCATTAGTTTGACTACAACCCTTCTGTATCAGATTCCATGCAATAAACTCCTTTCACCATCCACTATCTCATCTAGGTTTGAGTATGGATTAATGTCAACTCAATGTATAATCAAGTGTTTTAGATCATGCCCTGAATTTGATGTTCCATATACCATATTCTTTATTCACAAAATTCCCTTATGAAACACACATACAATCTTGCATGAAAAAAGGTTAAAATGAATTGAATTAGAAAAATCTTTCAAATTCAGCTCCAATTACTAAAAAGTCTTTTTGATTGATTACTTTGCTGGGGTATATTTTAATAGGTTCAATATTTGATTTGCTTTAGAGTGAATCAAATTCTTACATCTTAACAGATTCATCTTTGTTTAATTTTGGTTATCTTAATTTCTTATCTTAGTTAGTTTTTCCTTTTTAAACATTATTAGAGTTCTTTTACCTATTAAACATTGTTAGAGTGTTATTTGTTTGTATCTATACTCTAATTACTTTAATCAAATAGTGCATGTTTTTGTTCTTGTGCTACCATCTAAATTATCTATTATCTTCTTTCTAGAGCTTATAGTATATTATTTAAGTTCTTCCTTACTTTACAAACATGTGCATTTACATTGATTGGCATGCCTTGATTCTAAAATTCAATTGGAAGAAATGTAATAGAGAGGTAAAAGGCATAAATAAGTGGTTAATTTCTATAAAAAGGCCAAAAGAGAAGGTAACATGTGAGGGAGTGATTTCTTTAACATTTACATTGTCTCTTATTTCTTAAATCATAACGAGTTCTAGTAAGCATGATCACGAGCAAGAGGATATGCTAACAATAGATCCACAATTGAAATTTTTCATGGAGGCAATCAATGGATAGATGGAGAAGTTTCAAAGGCCTGTCTTTGAGGAGTTTCAGGAAATCAAGTCGAACCAAAGTACAATGAAGGGGGATATTTGCACACCAATATCAAATCTTGAAAAGGGCTATGAAGGAAGATTCCAACCAATAAAAGGAGCTAGAGGTGGAGATAGAGGATTTCTATTGTAACACATCTAAGAAGAAGAAGAAGGAGAAACCACTAGTTAGAAACCTTGGAACCATAAAGATGAGAATGCCTGAGTTCAAGGGAAACAATAATGCTGAAGAATACCTTGAATGGGAGAGGAAAGTGGAGATGATCTCTGAATACCAAAACTATTCAAAGGAGAAGAAAGTAAAGATAACAGCAGTCAAATTCACTAGCTATGGTATGTTTTGGTAGGATCAACTCAATGTTAATAAAAAGAAGAAGGGCATTCAGCCTATCCTAACTTGGGAGGCCATGAAGAAGCTATATGGCATAGGTTTATTCCCACTCATTACTTTAGGGAACTACATGAGAAGTTGCATAGATTGGTGCAAGGAGGAAGGAGTGTAGAAGACTACCATAAAGAGATAGAGATATGTATGGTTAGGGCCAATATTGAGGAGGATGAAGAGGTCACCATGGCTTGATTTCTTGGTGGTCTAAATAAAGAGATTATTGATGCCATTGAGCTTTATAAATATGATACTTTTGAAGAGATACTTGACACGGCAATGAAGATTGAAAAATAAGGGAAGGGTAAGAGTACTAGCAAATTCCAAGGGATCTCTAGCAATACCTAGAGTTCTAAATGGAGTAAAAGTGATAAGAAGAAAGAAGTTAGAAACTCACAACTTTAGGGAGTAGGTTCAACCAATAAGAGGAGAGAAGCTATTCAAACCATACCTAAAGAAACTAAAGGAAATCCCAATCCTTTAACTCTTAGTAGAGAAATCAAGTGCTTCAGGTGTTTGAGAAAAGGGCATATTACATCTTAATGCCTTAATAACAGACTCATGTTAACTATGGAGCATGTAGAAATATATTCTAATTCTAAAGATGAAATGCCTTCCTTGACCAATTGCAGTAATAATGAGATAGAAGAAAAGAATGAGGTAGTGTTTGCTGAATATGGTGAGAGTTGGTTATTAAGCAAGCTTTGAATATGCAAGTGAAAGAAGAAAGCCTTGAGCAACATGAAAACATATTTCATACTAGATGCTTGGTCAATGGGAAAGTGTGCTCTCCGATTATAGATAGAGGAAGTTACACCAATGTTGCTAGTGTAAGTATGGTTGAGAAGTTAAACTTGGCATGCAACAAACATCTTAAACCATATAAGTTGCAATGGTTGACTGATTATGGGGAAGTGAAGGTAACACGCCAAGTGATGGTGCCATTCTTTATAT
Organism: Dalechampia spathulata; assembly: GCA_948192965.1. Lineage (NCBI taxonomy): Eukaryota > Viridiplantae > Streptophyta > Magnoliopsida > Malpighiales > Euphorbiaceae > Dalechampia > Dalechampia spathulata. The sequence goes on from CANYBF011064520.1 coordinate 5,300, forward strand.
GATGGTACAAGGATAAAGTAGCTTATGATGTTGACATATGCAAGCAGGTCATTTATTATTAGCAAGACCATGGCAATTTGATAGGAGAATTCTACATGGTGGGTATAACAATAAGTATTCCTTTTCTCATGAAGGAAGGAAGGTAGTGCTAGCTCCATCATCTTTTTAAGAAGTGTATGAAGATGAAAAGAAAATAATTGAGAGGGAGAGGAAGGTTTTGGCCATGGGAACAAAAGGGCGTGAAGTTTTGGCTTCTTTGGAAAAAAAAGGGAGAAAAATGAAAGAATGAGGGAAATAATGGCACTTTGGTGAGTGAAAATAAGAGAGAATGGAAAAAGAAATAAAATTTTTATATGAGAATGAGAGAGGTTAAAAGTGTTATTTTATTAAAGAAGCCTATATTGCTTCTTTGTGCAAGAAAATTTTTTTTGCTGATACTAACATTAACCTTAATAATTTTCCTTCTAATTTTATTTTAATGTTGCATGAATTTATTAATGTTCTTCTTGATGAGATGCCTAATGCTGCCACCTACACTCAACCTCTTACCCAGCTAACCAAAAAGAATCCTCCTCCTTGGACCCCACAACACACCACTGCTATTACCCAACTCAAAGCTTTGGCCCAACATACTCCAACTCTATATATTCCAGCTAGTGATAGTCGTCTCATCCTTCAAACTGATGCCAGTGATCTAGTCCATGAAAACAGAAAAATGTGTTTCAAGCCTTCATAAGGAGATCCATGATCTTTTATACGTCTCTTCAACAGCGTATAATAAAGCTTAACACTGATCTTCGCCATCTTTTGCAGACTAATCCTTTATCTCCACTCTTCATAGCCTTTTTATGTTGAAAAGAGGATTGAACAGCTTTGTAAGAAAAAGAGATTAGTCATTGATTATAAACCCCTTAATCATTTCCTTGCTGATGATAAATTTCCTTTACCCAATATTTCCTCCTCTTTTGCTCCACCTGGTCAATCAAAGAACAATATTCAGCCCCATGGTTTACCTTCCTACACTCCATATTATGTTAGGCCACCTGTCACATAGCGTTGTTTGGAATCTTTTGCTATCAGCAGCAATGAAATACTTTATACACTGTTTCCATAAATCTGGAGGGAGGACATCAAGTGGATGACCTCTTGGAGAAAGGATTGGTAAAAGAGAGCATGAATCCTTATGCCATTCCAGTCTTATTAATGTCTAAAAAGGATGGCACATGGTGCATGTGTATTGATTGCAAGGCAATCAATAAAATCACTATAAAGTATAGATACCCTATCCCTAGACTTGATGATATGTTGGATGAATTGCATGGGGCTATTTACTTTACTAAAATTGATTTAATGAGTGGATATCATCAAATTAGGATGAAACTTAAAGATGAATGGAAAACTGCTTTCAAAACTAAATATGGATTATATGAATGGTTAGCAATGCCTTTTGGTTTGACAAATGCACCTAATAAATTTATAAGGCTTACAAACCATGTTTTACATGCTTACTTAAGGAAGCTTTTGGTTATTTATTTTGATGATATACTCATATATTGCAAGTCTCTAGAGAAATATATTGAGCATGATAGGCTAATTTTACAAGCTTTAAGGATTGAAAAGTTATATGTTAAGCTTTAAAAGTGCACCTTTTGTATAGATAGACTTATTTTCCTTGGTTTTACTGAAATTGCAAAGGGTATTAAAAAGGCTCAAGTAAATATAGAGAAGAAAAATCAAGAGTATGTTGAAAGAGCAAATAAGGGGTGAAAGAGAATGATATTCAACCCTAGAGATTGGTTTTGGGTGAATTTTTATAAGGAGAGATTCCTAAAGCAAAGAAGAACTGAGCTAGATGCAATGGGGGATGACCCTTTCCAAGTGTTAGAATGCATCAATGATAATGCACATAAGAATGACTTGCCTAGTAAGTATGAGATTTCAACTACTTTCAATGCTAGTGATTTATCTCCCTTTGATATGGATGTAGATTTAAGGATAAATCTTTTTTAGGAAGGGGGAATGATAAGGATCTACATGGTATTCAAGAAAACACAAGAAACTTAAAGGAAGAACCACTAACTCTTCCAAGTGGTCAGGTTACAAGGTCATGAGCTAATAAATATAAAGTAGTATGAACTCATTTAAGAACAAATAACAATAGAACTGCAAGAATAGGTTTTCCACAAGTGTATTGCTTGAGATGAGTTTGGAGGATAAAGGAGCCTAAAGTATGCCATTTTAGTATAATTATGAAGCCATAGTATATATTATGTTAGTGGAATTATAAGCTATGGTAGTGTGTATATTTCTTACGGTGGAATTCATTCCACTAAGAAATATTTTATAAGGAGACTTAGAAAGTAACCCATCCATTCATTCCTTTTCTTCTTCATTCTCTACCCTCATTGAAACACTCATTTTCCTTTCTTCTCTTTGTTTTCTTAATCAATTCTTACCCAACCATGCATGCATGTGTTTTCTACTTTATAATCTAAGTTTAAGAAGACCAAACCAAGTGAGTAGATGAACTTTGTTGAAGATTGATGGATGTTTTGAGGTGGGAAGCTTCTAGCATGATTCTATCTACTTTTTCTTCTTTTCTTCCTTGATTTGTAATTACTTGGACTTCTAATCGTAAGGTGTATTGAGTGTTTAAAGAAGAAATTTTCTTTAAGGTGAGTTTATGATTGAACAATTATGTGCAAATCCTCTTGTTTACTTGGTGTTTAAGGAAAAGATGTTACTGCTTGAGGGATTAACCTTGTTTACTTACTATATTAAGTAATTGTAAAGCTGTTTTACAAATTGAAAGTGAGCTTGTGGCTACCATGTATGTAATGTGATTGAATGATTGTACATTAGGAGATCGTTCTATACTCATGTATAATGGTTTATCTTTTACTGCTTAGAGAAGAATTAGTTACTGATAGATATATATACCTAATTTAAGTATGTTTGTTACTTGGAATGGTAGGTTGTGGCATGCGATATTCAACTCATACTTAGATTATATTTTATTTGTTTAGGGAGGTAGAATTGAGCTTGTGGTAACTTATAAATTGAGGGCTCAAACGATTGAATTTTTAAGCATGTAATAGATCTTTGAAAATTTTTTTAAATCTACTTTGTTATGGTTTCAAATTTGTTTTGTTTTAAAATCATTTATGTACCCAAAAGGTGCTCGAAAGGTAAGCGGTTCCATAAGGGACAGAAAATGGAATGTAATGTAACAGGCTATTTGAATGCCTGATTTTCTTGCCTTAATGAGTGAGTTTGTAGGCATGTAATATATGGTTGGAAAACTCTATAAATCTACTTTTTAATGGTATAAAGATTGATTTATTTGGAATTGAATTGCTTGACCAAAATGAATGAGAAATGCAGACTGTTCCTATGATGAATGTGATATGCTAGTGTGTAATATCCTAACTTATACATGTAAATTGAGTACCTTAATGACTAACTTTATGGGCATGTTATACATTAAATTAAAGATTACTAAACCTATTTTTTAATAATACAAAGTTTGTTTAATTTGGAATTTAAATGGCTCACAAAAAATGAATTTAAAGGAGGCTATTTCTTAAAGGTTAAAAGAAAATATTTTAAATGAATTTCCAAATTAACTATTTTAATTAAATATCTTAATAAATGAACTAATATACATATAATATATCATTAGGAAGCTTTTTAAGTCTAATTTACTATGATATCAAATTTACTTTAATTCAATGAGATTTTCATTTAATAATGAAGGAAAACAATAAATTGGTTTTTGGGATTTTAAAAAAATAGTTTTATATGAGATTCTAAAGTAACATAGGTATTAAATGAATGGATTTCTACATGTATGATATACTGTTTGAAAGCTTATTAAATCTTGTTTTCAATAATATAAAGATTATGCTATTTTGATATCATATATTTCATATTTTGGCTTCTGTAACATGATAGCTAATATGGATAGTAATTCCATTTTTGAATACTATTATGATTTCCTACATATTTCATATTATGGCTTCATATTATGATTTCCTACATATATATAAATATATTTGCTGGTATCAGAGCCTGCTTTTTGGCAGGTGGAAGTAATTGGTAATATAAAAGATTACACTAAAAAAAATCCATTTTGAAACCTTGAATGAGTTTTGGGTATGCCAATTGAACCCGTGAGAGCCATCGTGTAGGCATTTTAGGGTATAACAGGCAGTGGCCGCGACAGATTTCAAAGTAAAAAATGGAACCTTTTTTGTGTAAATCAGCAGGAACTATTAAATCGGACGACTCAGAATCATCAAAGATAAAAAGAATAATAAATAGAAATGAATTAATATTAGAAGACTTTAACAAAGCAATAGATGAATGGGAAATACCTAAAGTAGATAAAAAGCAAATTTATGAGATTCCAAAACTAAATATTTTTAAAACAGATTATATAATAAAAACTGAAGAAAGAGATTTTCAATTAAGTAAACCTTTTGAAAGGATAATGCTTCTCTCACCAAAAACGTTACAACATCATAGAAATAAAAAATATAAGTATATTCATATTGGAATGATTCAAGTTGGTATAAAACCTTTAACACGTGAAGGGTTAAACACGAGTATTTTGGCGGTAGTAAGAGATGCAAGAAATTTAATTTTTCAAGATTCTTTATTAGGATCAATTGAAACAAGCTTAAGTGAAGGACCTATATCATTTGATATTTATCCAGACATGTCTATTTCATTAAATGATAAGAATATTTTAAAAAGTATAGTTTTGGAAGTAAAAACTCATAATTATAAAATGAAACAAGGATCAATACCAATTGCATTAATTTATAAAATTCATTATAAAGCAATGAATTCAGCTTTTGGAGTTAAATATAAATTACAAAAGAATTTTGGAGAAACTAAATTTTTACAAACAGATTTAACTAAAACAAATACAGTAATTCCTAAAACGATTCAATGGAAAGATATAACATTGCCAGATGAGTGGATTTTAGAAGGTATAGCACCTCCACCAGAACTAGAAATGGTAAAACCAAATATAAATCTAAGATGAATGTTATGGAATTGTACCTCCAATAAAAATAAAAAGTAAAACAAGTAAAGAAAGAAGAAAAGAAAAAGAAAAAGAAAAGAAAAAGAAGAAAATAAAAGAAAGGAAAGAAAAATTAAACAAAAAAGGAAAAAAGAAAACAGAGACATCTTCGTCTTCATCAGAAACAAGTTTAGAATAAAAGGCAGAAGGAACCTTATTCCTTCATTTTAAAGAAGTACCAAGGGATAAAATTCAAAATTTGAAACAGGTATAAATAGTAAAAGCAGATTCGATGGCAGACAAGTCACTATTCATCAACAGTAAAAGCAGATTCGGTGGCAGACAAGTCACTATTCATCAACAGTAAAAGCAGATTCGGTGGCAGACAAGTCATTGTTCATCAACAGTAAAAGACAAATAGTAAAGATTCTAAATTTTTCTATAAAAGGGAGCCTATCCCCTTGTGAAGGAACATGCACATACACTCACCCTCTCTCTCTCACTCTCTTGTATCCTCTACCTTCTATCCTCCCTTCTTTCTTTCTTTCAAGCTTTCGGTGTTTCTGTAAAGAAGTCTCGTAATTAAGAGTAAGTTGATAAAACTTTTTTAAAAATTAAATTTTTCTTCTTCTATTTTTTCTTCTTTAAGTAAATCCTCTTAGGAGGTTTGCAAATCTATAAGTCCGTGTTGACGACATCTTCTTCTCTCCCTCTTCATTCAGACTTAACTCTGGGGATCCCAAGTTAAGGTTGCAGGAACCTAAAGCCCTCTGTGTGTTGAGATCTGTTGAATGCTATTTGTAAAAAGATTTTCATAAGATAAAATTAGATAAACCTGAGTATGCTCTTGAGTTGCGGCTTATGTTGATCTTCTCAATCAGAAAAGGAAAATACTGTTTCGATATTACTGTACCGGTAAAATTATACTGTTCCGATTAAACTATTCCAACCCATTGTAGGACAATAAAATATAGGCCCAATCCATTGCAAGACTTAGTTAACAAAGTATATTGGCTGGAAACCAACAGTTGCAGGCTACTGGCCCAAAGGAGAGTATAAAGCCCAGTGGTGGGAATCTCTTGTATTATTGGTATAACAACGCCACGTACTATATTATGAATAAGAAGCAAAAAACAACTGATAAAATATTAACTGAAGCAGAAGCAATATTAACCATTTTTATAATTGACACAGATTTTAATTTTATTGATACAATTTATTATTTGTGTTTTATATTATATCATTTCTTTGAATATATATATATATATATGAACATTTTACACCATTAAGACTCTATATTCAAGCCTAAGAGTGGTTGTCCATGTTCCAACATTTTAAACTCTAGGTATGTTGGTATATTTTTATTTAGATTGTTAGTTAATCACCAACAAGATGGACTATAAACCTTGAAGCTATATTATTTGTCTGATTGCTCCAATCTCCATGCAAAGATTATTTACACATACATATAATATCTATCATAAGTAGTACCATACATACAAAAGTGCTACGACACTATCCTACCATTTAATGCATTGATTTACCCCAATAATATGATCATTTAAGTACTTGTATATTTGGGATTCTTTGAGCCACTTAAGTCAAATCTCCAACTACTTATTTCAATAGGATTAACCTTAATAATTTAATATACTTATCAATTTCAGACCTCTATATTCTTAGGGGAGTTATGATCCTATAAGCTTCTTTCTTAGTGCATGTAGTTTGGTGGTCTAAGTTTCTTACTTTAGCTACATAAACACTTCATTTGATCTAGTCAAATTTTTATATGCTTGATTAATGGTTCACAACTAAAGTTTATCAATTATATTCTCACACCAAGCAATTTAGAACAAGGCATGGATCATGTTACTATTTGATAACAAGTTGGACATTCCCCAACTAGTATAGTAGTATTTTCTTGTTTTTGATTCTCAATGATGATTTATAGATTGAGGTAGCTAGTATTTAAATTCCAATCCTAAGCAATGATTTCAAGGTCAACACATAAATATTAATGCCATAATGGAGACTTTGTATATGTCAAAACTTAATCATATAATCCAACTTCATCATCTTTGAACTAGCTCATTATTAAGATTTTAAAGTATTCTTGATTCTCTCTCTAACTTAATTCTTTTTGTTCAATATTTAGCAAGAATGATGCATGATTGCTTCATGCATCAGTATCCAAAAAGGTTGATAAAATTTTTAGATACTAAGGGATTATCATCTTTCATGTTAACAACAGTTAATGCATTTTAAAGATTTTAATCAATTAAATTTCCAAGATTGTTAAATGTTATGATCACCTCTACTAGTATTTTTTCATTATTTGATTTTATGAACTTATCATTATATGCATAACACAACTGTAACCCCAATCCCTTATAATTATATATAGGTTCTTAATATACTACTTAAGGACATATCATTAATAAGACGTAATCAGTTGTCCTTATTCATAATTATTAATTCTCAGTTTAGCATCATAACATGAGTACATCCTCTCCTAACTATTTAAACTCATCAA
>CANYBF011064976.1:0-12715 GCA_948192965.1 Dalechampia spathulata
TGTTACACCCGCATTAGAGACCCTAGGAGTTATGCATGAATGTGTATGTAAGTGTAGATGAATGGTAGGATTGCCTTATGTGTATGTGATGTGTATGAATGTATAATGATGGTTTTGTGCTTGTGTTTATATGTGTTAATATGAAGTGGAATGTATGTATCTATTTGTTTTATTGTGTGTCGTCACCTTATTGAGAAGCGTGTCTTCTCGGTTGAATGAGGGACAGCATATAGATGTGATTAGATATTCTTTGGAAGTGTGTTTAGGGTTAGCAAGGGAGTTTGTGACAGTTATGGACGAGTTTAGGCTTGCCAAAAGGCATAGGTTGGATTTTAGGAAGTGGTACGGGCATACGGCTTGGCCGTATGGTCGTACGAGACAGGGGAGCTACAGGGATTTTAGTTCCTGGAGGGCGTACGGGCGTACCAAAGGGTGGTACAACCCGCAAACTCGCAGGAATTCAGGTTTGCCAGTAAAATCGAGTACGTACGGGCGTACCAAATGGGGGTACGGGCGTACCATTACTCACAAGAATTGTGTGCATCAGAAGTTTTAGTTCGGTACGGGTGTACCAAGTTCCGTACAGCCGTACGCGACTTTACTTTGACTTTTTAAGGGTTAAGACAAAATGGTTTTCCTTAATTTCCTTTCCTTTTCTTAAGCTAAAACCCTTTTGAAACCCTGCCAAATATTCCACCTAGCATATTGAAACCTACCGAACGTACGAGAACGAGAAGTAGAAGCTAGAGACTAGTAGAGACAGGATCACCGGCTTACGATAGAAGTAGCTTGATTTTCAGGTTTGTGCTAGTTTGATAGCTTTTGCTACTTTTGGCTCATGGTTATTGCCTTATGACTTGAATAAAGTCTAGGCTTGTGATTTTGATGTGTATGATGTCATTTTACTATGATATGCAACTGATGTCTATTCCGTTGCTTGGAATTGATATTTTCCTTGCTTGATGATATGTTAAATGCCCTATTCTTTTAGTATGAGGGGTATATGTATGAATGACATGATACCATGCATAATGATGAATGATGAAGGGGAAAAGAGTGAAAAGAAAGTGAGTAATGAGGGCAAAGCTCAGCTCTGGGCACACTGGATCAATAATGAATGGGATTCCTTCGGGAATCATTAGAAATGTAACCTCCCGAGAAGGGAGATGAGTCTCGAGACCTACAGTAGGATTGAGTGCAGAGCACTCCACAGTTATATGGCCTCCTATAAGAGATGAGTACCGGTACCTATCGGGATCCAGTGTGTGCGAAAGGAATGTGCACAATTTTCAGGAAAATAAGCGTGAATGAGAGAAAGAAGGATGAGGGAGAATGTTCAAAGCAGTTGCATTACATTGCATACGATGTTATGTTTTGATATGATGATGATGGTGGATTGCTATATGATGCATGATTATTTATATATGTTTCTAGTACCACTAAGTTTATCTCAGCGTTTGTCATTTGATGAACGTATGTTCAGAGCCCTCGAGTGAGCGTTTAGAGAAGGAATAGAAGTCGTCAGCTGAGAAGGACGGATCTCGATTTGGTACGGGACTTTTGAGGCATACTCAGACCCCTTTTTGGTTGTGTAGCTAGGGTGGCAGTAGTTATGTACTTATTGTATAGTATGTGGTGGTTTATGTACGCACTCACGTATTGTCTAACAGGTTTTCTATATATGAGATACAGTATTGCCTGTTATTGCATGTTGCCTGAGTGTATGTTAAGTTTATCCAGGGTATGTTTGCGCATTACGTTGCTTTCATTGCACGACCAACATTTTGCTTAGGAGCGTGTCCCCATACGACGTTGCATGATGTATCCCTTGTGGTACAGCCACCGGTCTTCTTCTGAGGGCCGTTGTCTATATCACGGGACCATGTCCTCTTGGGTATGGGCCAGGTGTGACAAATGAATAACATCAACTTAGTTGAAGTCCATAGAAATCAATCAATACATTCAATTTCCCCTTAGCTTATTAGTATTCTATTTTAGTTTCATATACTTTTCTTTACATTCACCTTTTAGCCTCGATAGTAGCTATTTCTTTTGTCATTTGACATTGTAATTATATTTCAATAATAAAAGAGATTTATTTTCTTTGATTGTTTTTTAAATTTCAAGTTTAATAAATCTAATAATAAATGATATCAGGAACTTAAAATATTTTTATAGTTCTTCTATTATTTGCATAGTCATTTTATTATGAAGTCGAGAAGTACAAATAATTTGCATATGGTTGGAATATCTAAATTTTTGACATACTCAATATTCAACTAATAAATGGCTAAAATCTCTTTTGCATGAAAAATACTTTAAAAACAAATCAAATAACAATTATTTCATCATTACAAAAAAATTGAAAATTTTATTTCTTACATAGAAGTTTACATTTTTTAATAAGGAAATAATTAAATAACAAGAAAAGAACTCATGATTTAATACAAAGGAAATTTTGAAAATTGTTACAAAAAATTGGAAATTTTTGTTTTTTTTTTTGAAAAATTGAAAAATAACATATTTTTAAAAGTATTTATAAAAATAAAATTTTTCAAGGTTTGACACAAATCTAATTTAGGTTGCAAAAGGTTTTTTTAGAATTAATATAGATTTTTTTTATAAATTTGTCATAAAATTGATTTTTTTAAAAAAATTGGTATTATTCTAAGATCGTTTTAAGTTAGTTGATATTAATACAACTGTCACTTTTATACTTATCTCTTAAAATAATGTAATTTTTTAATAAATGATAATACAAAAATAATATAATTATTTTAAATTGATTATTTGATTGTCCAAATTTTGAATTTTTTAAAAAATTATCGATTAATATTTTAAAAGATTTGGATCATTTAATTTTTAAAAATTTGGATAAATAAATTTAATTATTCTATGAATTTTAAAATTTTCATACTTCTATTGTAAATAAAATAAAATAATCAATCAAATATTAAATTCTCTTATAAATATAAATTTTTTCATGTATTATTCATAAAAAATTATGAAATATTTGATTTTATTATAAAAATATTATAAAAATATATGATTTTATATTTTTAATCAAACAATCAAATTTAACATTCTATTAATTTTTAAAATCATAAATTTATAATCACGAACTTATGTATTTTATAAATTCTATAATATTTAGATTTGTTGGCTTCAAACAAAAACTATATTAAAATTATATAAATAAGAAATTAAATCTATAAAAATCAATTTATTTACAATGGAACGATTTTGGATGGTTAAATTATTTTCCTAACACAATTATTTAAAATTTAAAAATAAAAATTATAAAATATATGTAAATGGAAAGAAACTTAAATAATCATTATCAACTAGAATAAAAATAAATATTATATTATAATCAACGCCCATTTATTTGTACAGAATAATTCCAAAAACATGTTGATTCATTTGATAAGAATCATAAAAAAAAAAATTTAAAGGGAAAAATCCCAAAAGACCATTGATCAATAAATTGGCTCAATGGAATCCCACCAACCAATTCATATATAGAACAAAATAACTAATTAAACCCAATTACATAACAATATCCTAAGTGACAACTGACAATTTTTCACTAGTTTATGTAGGTATTTGTTTTATTGATATTCACCACCATCAATCTCATCTCATTGATATACATTCCGTTTATATATCAATAATGATTTGATAAGTATGTTTTTATTATTTAACGACACAAAAGAACTCTATAATCATTCTAATTATGCATTAAAATAGCATAATTCAATGATTAAAAACTTCATTTTATCGTCCAAAATAATAAAATCATATATGTACTTATCAAATCATTACGAGTGAGTGATATAGATATGGTTTTTGTTTTGTGTTATTAGTTAGTAAAAGCAACATGAGAAACCTCTTCACAAGCTATATTGGAAGCATTGATATTGCTATGAGAGGAAGAATTAGACCATGGATCATCTGTGATGAATTGCATCCATGAATCATCCTTGTCGTCTTGATCTTCAGGGCAACAAGGTGATGATGATGATGGATTGACTGCAGGAATATCTGGTGACATGGTTTCATAATCATTGTTATTATTATTACTTATTATTAAACCTCCTTGTGAAGAACAGCTGCTCATCTCCATCAATGTTACACTGCTGCATTGCCCTTGCTGATCTTCTGTTTCTGCACATATTCCATTCTTCTTGAACACCCGACATAAGGCGTAAGAATCCTACAAGATATCATCAATCATGTCATGTTAGGATATAAACCCGTATCAATAATGTACTTCTTTTTGCATTAAACTTTGATTAATTTTGAAACACGAAGATACTCGGACATAAAACATAAGAGTACTACAATGTCATGTTAAGATACAACTACATAAGATAATTTGACATTCAATAACTTTCGAAGATTTAGGTATAAAAGATGGTCAATTGTGGAGGCTGAGTTTGGCATGATAGTAAGCTGCAACAAAGAGTTACAAGCATCATTAAAGCCATGATACGAACTTTGTTTTTCAATATAAACAATTAAATTAACAAGTCTTTTGTTTTAGATATATCCAAAAGAATATAGGATTATATTAATGAAATTATTATATTTTAGATTTTCTATCAATTTGTGATAAAAAGATACATGTAGTTGTCACGGTTAGTAAAATAATATGAAATTAAATGACTCCTTAAAAATATGATATCATATTATATGTTTTCATAAAAAAAAATACACATTATCTTTGATTGATATTATGATATAAAAAAGTATTTATGAGACTTATTTTTTTACTAAAACAATTTATTAAAAACTCTATTTAGAAAACAATTAAATAAATATATTTGCAAAAAAAATATAATTAATTATTGGTATGGCTTGAAGTATTAAATCGGAAAAAATGAGTAGAGAAACAGAGAAAGTTGTAGTGTAGAAGGGTTGGAAGAAGATTGGTTGATTTTGGAATAAAGGGAAAAAGCAGACGCACACCTCCCTCGTCTTCCAACGCAAAAGTTATTAGCCCACTGATGTGCTTTTTGTAAGATTACCAACATTCCTTTTCTGTCATATCATTCCATTCTTACATTCTACATGTATATGTGTGTACACACACACGCACACACACCACAGAATGTTCAACAGACAAGATTGACAAATTCATGAGGAGTTGAAATCAAAGTGCTATTTGAATCGACGTGGGTTGATTTTAGACCGAGTTTGAAGATAATAGATTAAATGAGAATGATCATTTGTATCCATCTCTATCCTTTCACGTCTAGATTTACCTATGGATGAATGGGGGATGAGAATCTCAGTAGGCCTGATGAATAAGACAAAAATAAACTAATAGATGGGAAGCTCAAGGGAATGAATAGTGTTGGAGGATAGTACTTTTGTCTCATTGGTGACTTGGAAAAATATATATATGATAATAAAAGTGAACCCAAAGAGATCTGACACCCGCTCAAGCAACGAATATGTCAGAGATTTCTTTCCTAGAATCAAACATTATATATACTCTTATTCTTCTTATTTTAATCATTATATTCATATTCAAATCAAATAAACTATATAATAAAAACATGTTTTTTAAGATATATATATATATCTGCAACCTAATAACTAAAATAGAAAAAAGACTAGGAAATAGATTTTATATATTAGGGCAAAAGAAAAAAAAAAAACAGAAAGTCGCTCTACTCTTACTGCTATTTCTTTTCCCATGCAATTCATGCACTAATCACGTTCTTGAATTGGATTCAACACTCTACCCACTATGATAAAGATTTTTTATTACCAAACTGTGATTAGGTAATATTATATATAATGATAAATTAATAATTGACTGATATGTATAATTGAAAATTTGATTTGGGTATCCATTATTTTAAAGTTGAAATTTTAGATTAGTTGATGGAAAGTGTGGTGGTCCATATATGTACTTGTCTTTTACCTTTAGTGTCAATTAAAGATTTATATTTCTAAAATCTCTCCATGAAGTAAGTAAGTTTAGGGACAAAGAAATCGTCAATGGTGACTTTGATTGGTTGTAATTATGCATCTTTCAAGAACCCATGCAACCTAAAACCCAAAAATTAAAAAAATAAAAAGGAATCAATGATGATCAAAATATCATAATGACACAACATAGAGCATTCTTGTCTTCAACTTATTTTCTTAATACTCATTGAAGATTTTTATGAATCATTATATGAGTCTATTTTGAGCAAAATTAGGGGTTTTTCTTTTTGAAATGATATAAAAGAAGAGGAAGGTAGATGTTTATTCAACGTCAATTTATTTCTTTCATTATTTCATGTATAATCATATGAGTATGGATGGACTCTTCATTTTTACTAATTGATATATAAATGTAATGAAAGTGGTTTTTGTGGAATGATAATATTTACCATTAAACATATTTGCATGTTCGATAGTAAAAATGAAGAGTTCATTAAGGATATAAGAGATGAGGATGATGATGGCAGTAATTTAGCTAATGCACAAACTACCTGGATAGCAGAGGTATCTTCACATTCTTTATCGTCAAGGCGATACTCATGCATCACCCAATCGGTGCGAATCCCTTGAGGAGCTCTACCTCTATAGTACACTAATGTCTTCTTCATTCCAATTGCTCTGTTTTGAGAATTCACCCTTCTGTCTTTTCCAGTCGATTTCCAATATCCTCCTCTTGTTGCTCTATTTGTTCTGAACCCATTCGGATACTTCCTGTCTCTTGGCCCGAAAAAATACCATTCCGGATCTCTACTTGGAAGAAATGATTTCTCTACAAAACCACAACAAAACCCATTTCAGTTTATCAAGTATTCGGTCATCAAAACATTGTAAAAGACGGTTCAATATGATTTCTTAAGAAGAACAACAACAACAACAACAAGAAGTTACCTGCTAACTCCCAGGGTTCGCATTTGTAAAGATCAACTTCAGGAATGATATCAAGTTCAATTTCTTGGCCATTGATTTTTCGTTTGAGATAGTAATTGACAAGCTCTTCGTCTGTCGGATGGAACCGAAATCCAGGCGGCAATCCGACGGGCGCCATTGTTGATTATACTTTCTTCTGGTGTTTTTCTTACGTTTTTCACCTTTGAAAACGATTCATACAATCGCTCATACGTACCTTCAGCATCATATATATATATATACAAAAAGAATTCAAAGACCCTTGTCTTAATTGGTTCATTTTCGCTTTAGCTTTTGCAGATTCTTCGACAAACGTTTTTAGCAAGCTGTTTCATTATTTAAAAAATATATATATTATTATTGTCATTATTTATTTAGTAGGTGGAGTCAGGCTTCTGTTCCAAGCTCTCCACCTCTAAAATCCACAGAAATTGGCAGGTTTATGATCCTTCATACTCAATGATCCAACTGTTATTCAGATCAGATCAATCGCCTGCCTTCAATCAAACGTGCGTAAAATTAATTCTGCATGCAAATGAAACTTACGTGCACATATTCTGCTGTATGGTTTAACCATGGGAGTCACCCCAAATTCATCAGCATGTCATCTTTTATTTTGGTAGAGTTGGGAGAGAGCCGTATAACAATTTATTCAATTATTTCAATATGAATATTTAAAGAGATCTTTATATAAAATTAATAATCAAATTTCAACTGAAATAAAATTTGAATCAATTCAATATTTTGATTCATAAAACTGAATTAAAATCGTTATATGATTCGGGTTGTGTTGGCAAGGCAGAAGATACAATTTTAGCTGACAATGAGGCATCCTACCAAGGTAAATGTAATGGTTTTTCTTCCTCATCCTTTGAATGGAGGGTTAAAATTGAATATTTAATACCAAATATTTGATATATTTTTTTAAAATGGTTATCGACCTTCACTTTTTTTTTTATAACTAAATTTCAACTTTATTTTATGGAAGATCGTTTGAAGGAGTTTCTATCAAAATTTATTAATACTTCACTAAATTTTTCACTTATTTCAAAAAGGTATTAAATCTTTACATCAAAACTTTAATATAATGAATAATCAAAAATTTATTCATTGTTCATTAAAAATTAATTTTAATATTTAACTTTATAAACTATTCGATGAAAATTTTTTTAAATATCTAATTAAAATTTAAAAGAAGACATAAAAGTGATTATTGTATATATAATTTAGTTTCACAAAATCATGATTTTTGATTATTAAGTTATTATCAGATAATAATTTATATTCAAAAAATTTCATCATTTAACTTATAGAAGATCACATTTTTAATAAAATTATTTTAAAAATTTAAAAGTTTACTTATTCATCAAAAATTATATTTAATATAATTTTAATATTTAACTTCATAGCTGAATTATGTGAAAAATTTTAAAATATTTAATTGAAATTTAAAAATATAAAATATTTCATTACATTTATAAGTTAAGTAATAATTTTAATTATTATCAAATAAAAGATAATAATTTATCTTAAAAAATATTTCATCATTTAAATTTGAAAAATTTACTTTTACTAAAATTATTGAAAAAATCCCAAAAAATTGCTAATTCATTCATTATATGAGGATTAAATTAACTTTTAAATATTCATTGTATTAATATATAAAAATGTAGTACCACTTTTGAAATAGGAGAAAAAGTTCATTGACCCCTATAAATAAAATTAATGGTGACATGACATTAACATCAAGAATATCTCATCTCTAGTTGCCATTGAAGAAAATTTCCATTAGATAGTCTATCGATTTTGTTAACATTAGTTAGATAAGTGTTAGCTTCCAGATAATTCTTGATGTCTTCATACCAAGGCAAATTCATCACCCTTATCCAATGCCATTATTCTCCCCTTCTAATAGTAAGAAATTTTGATTTCTTGATGGCTTTTCTCTCAATTTCTTGATTTGACATTTTTGTATTGAATTTCTTCATGTAAAGGAGAGAAATCATTGTAAGATTAATTTAACTGGAAGGTTTGAACGTGATTCTTAAAAATATTTGAGTTAGATCCTTGAATGGAATAATCTAAGTTTGTAATCAAAGAATTTATTTCTAAAAACTTAATTAGGTTACTTAAGTAAGTAAGTGGATGTAGGTAAAAGGGTTAGTCAAATCATTGTAAATCTATTTTGTTCTTCCTTTTTAACTCTTTTTTTTTTTTAATTTCTTAGTTAATTGTTATTATCATTCTTTGGGGTTTGAAAAATGATATAGAAAAAAAAGGTAAATAAATGTTTCTTCACAAAGTAATAGAAGAAAATTTGTTTTACAAAATATTAAAAATAATTTTAGAAGTATTTTCTCAACCTTAAAGAACAATGTTAAATAACTCTAAATTTGAGAGATAATTATAAAATAAGAATTTTATCTTTTATTCTATAATAATATCATATGATTTTTAAATTTAATCATAAATAATTTTTCTTGTTAAATATATATTACATATTGAAACTCACAATCAACAATGTTATTTTTTTCAAATATTTTTTTTTCAAATATGTACAATATACATATTCCAAGCAATTTTCCATATACCATTTCGTAAAGAAGTATTTTAATATTTTATAATAATAATAATAATAATAATATTTTTTTATCCTTTATATAATAAAAAAAACTTTAATCACCAAAATATTACAGGCTTGATCCATATTTAGCTCCCTAAACTTGGCATGATTTTTTATTTTGACACCTTATCTTCTATATTGAATGGCTTTTAAATACTCTTTGGTGGCCTATTAAAGTGTATGAACTATGCATGCTATATTTGGCAATTGAAGAAATAAATGCATATGATGTGGAATTTGTCACGTCTTTTGGCTGCGTAACATGCTCCTGTAACATGACTATCAACTCTCTACTATAGAAAATTAATAATCATCCTACAAAGGATTAAATCTTAATATGATAAAATACCAAGTTTTTTTTTTCAAGCATAATGAACTACCATCTATAACATTCCACCATATTATTTTAAAAAATAATCAAACATTTATTATAACCACACTCTTAAAATGTTATTAACATACACACGTTAATTCATTTATTTATAAACATTTCAGATGGTATCATTATGAAATTCTTATAAAATTTCAAACATAATAATTTATATGCTTTATTTAATTTGCTACCATTATACTCAAAGAGTAAGTTGCACGTTGTTCGAAGAATAGAAGTTTGCTTCAAATTTAAGTTCGTTATCAGAGTTTCTAGATCAGCTACTGACACTGCTAAATCTCGTGCTTTCGTGTGTTGCTAGTGCCTACGTTCATCAATTGACAAACGCTAAGTAATAAACTCAATGGTGCTAGTTAAATAATAATTATAAATATTATAATACTTAAAAAACATCAATTAAATATAATCATAACATTTTAGTATTCATACCAAATAATAATGTCATATACCATTATTCCATAAAATTGTCACCTGTATCCATTTTTTTTATTCCAATGACATCTCGTTCATAACCATTATCCAAACCAATCATTCACATCATATTATCAGTTTTGACATTCCATAATTTAATTTCTTCAATATATATATTTAATGCAATGAAATATGCTTTTGAGAATGCAATATATGAATTGCACTCTCCCTCTGATTTTCCTTTACCATTATCATTTCATTATCTTATTTATCGGAGCACATTTTTATACTGGATCTTTCATTGCATTTCTATGGTTCAACAAACAGGAATCCATTTAACATTATTTTCCTTTCCATTTGATTTCCTATAGAAATCTATTAAATAGCCCAGTATATTTTCATTCCACATTTTTCTCGTATTCGCTCATTTTTCTCCTTCTTTATTTCTCCATAATATGTCATGCTATGTTTAATGCGATGATACATTTACGATATGCATGATAATTATATAAGATATTTTATATAAATATTCATTTAGTATCATAATATTAATTTATTAATAATGTTCCTTTATTGATCAATTATTGATCGAAGAACACTAGCACAAACCTGCAATAACTTTCTCCTTGTCTAAATTGCTTGGTGGTATACGTTTATTATCTTCAGAACCACCTATTTCATAATACAATTGCCCATATTAAATTAAAAGTTTAATTATCAATATTAATTATTTATAATTTACACATATACAAGCACATTGAATTATATATTTAGATATTCTATTATATCACAATAATTCACGTATATTAAATCAATTCATATTCTAAAATGCAATATTAATTAAGGAAATTACAATATCATTTATAATAAAATCACTATTCTTGTTAGCTATAATAATCATCGCATTACATGAGTCAAAATATAAAATTTACGATATTAAAATAATAAAATTCTTAAATTAATGAAAACTAGATTTAATAAATTTTCAAACGATATATTATACATATAATAATCTATTCATTTAAATAAATAATTCATATGTTAATTTTAAAATCATATATATATATACTAACTTTTAATAATTTGAAAACTAATTTATTATTTCCTTCATTAGCAATAGAAATCCCATTAGCTTAAAATAAATTAAAAATAATATATTATACTTATATTAATTTCTTTATTAAAATAGTTGATTAATGTAATAAATTTAGAAACTTATTTAAAATACTTTCTTTATAACCTTTAAGAATAACCTCTTTTAAAATTCAACTTAAATAAATTAAATATCATTATGATATAAACTTAGTGAAATTTCAAAGTAAAATATAATATACTTATTAAAATTACTTATTAAAATACCTTAATTAAATATAATATTTAAATCAACCTTTAAGCAAAACAATACTTGTAACATTGAACCTAATTCCTTAAAACTTCATAAAATTACTTTACATATATTAAATTAAATAAACTGATTTAGATTTAGTATAGTTTAAGTTAATAACTAAGAAATATAATAATTCATATGCTAAGTTAAATTCTTATATATACTAAATTTTAAAGTATGATATCAGATGCTTTAAAAAAAATTTCTTAAAGTAGAATACTCAATACACATACACCAATTAATATGAATCAACCTCATCATCATACACTTTCTCAACATTTTTCGGTCCTTAATGGAACCATATATTATCAAATGGTTTAGGTATCATCTTAACAAAACAAATCTGGTTTTAAAACCATTATAAATTAGTTTTTAAAGAGCTAATTCAAGTCTTAATACTCAACTAAAAATCCAACCTGTTAAGCTTTAACATATTCAAGTTCACGAGCTCCAAATCATTTGTTTTTAACTAACCAATATGAACAAAATTAAGTGAGACAGCACAATCCGTAACTTCCTAGTAAGCATATACCAAATCATCAATTAACACAAACCAAACCAAATCAGCACAATTTATATAATATTTACATGCCTAAGTAACACAATTCATATAAGCCATACATGCTCAAACCATTTCTAAACACCAATCAAGCTATGACCATAAACAAAGAAGAACAACCACAATTTATACTGCTATTTTTTTCTAGCAAATTTTTACAATAACTCATGCTTTCTTCTTCTTAATCATCTCTAAATTCCAACAGAAAACTAAATCAAATGAAATGAAAGAAACAAAAAAAAAAGAAAACATAAATAATTTGCACCATCAATTTCCCCACAAACAAAAGTCTTGCCGAATTCACTACTCCAATAACTCACCTAATCAAATCTTCTTAGCTCAAATACAAGAAAATTTTACATGCCTATACATAAAAGCAAGAATTAGCCAAAACAAAGAAAGAAGAAGAGAATAGCTTGAACATGCTAAAACTCA
>CANYBF011065024.1:0-48796 GCA_948192965.1 Dalechampia spathulata
ATGTGATGTTGGTACCAAAGATCCACGGTTCGAGTCTTGGCAGCCGCAGTGTGGGAGTTACACCCTCTGGGTGGGCTCCTTGTGGGCACCAAGACCCCGGATCTCCATCTAGGAGGCCGCTGGGTACCGTGATTTACCTCCTCCACTATTCCTGTCGGGTCGGGGTGTGGGGGCCCTTGGGGTGAGGGTATATCACTTTTTGGTACCAAATTTGAAGGGCTGCCACCCAGATTTGACAATCTCGTAATTTAATGATCCATTATCAGATCTCTATAAAAGTAATGCTAATATTAAAGTTGAAGATCCAACCATAAATTCTCATTCATAACTGAATTTATTCAAAATCTTCGGTCAAACAATAACGTTTCCTGTTCTTTTTAAGAAATAAACCCCCTTTTATTTGTTTTAATAGAGAAGTAGATAATCGGCTGCCGTGGCCGTCATCATCGACATGGTAGCCTTGAACATATCCTCCCCATCGCCATCTTTGCCTCTTGCTTTACTCCATCCTTGTCTTTCCTTTGAATCCGACGAGTTTACATAAAAGAATTTTAATATTTAAAAAATTTATAAATTATCAATTTAAATTTATTTTGTGGAAAGGAATCCTATGATTTAAGTTTATTTTCGTTGTTGATATTATATTGATTTATTCGGTAAATGCAGATTTCTTACCTAAAATACCCTTCCCTCTTTATTTCCTTACCAAAACCAAACCCATCAACCACCCCGCGCTGCTCTTATTCACCTCGGCCGAACCGATCCCAAACAACATACAATTTGACTAGACACAAAAGCCGAAGGGCCGTGATTGACTAAGCACGTGGGTCCCCTTTCCTGACCGGACCTGAACAAACATTTCAATCTAATTTAATAATTCCCTTCAGACTCCTTCCCTCTACCCTCGCTTGTATATAAGCTTCCATCTTCCCCATTTTCCACCCCACACCACATCATAACCTAATCATCTTCATCTGTCATCGCCACCCGAGAAGATATCAACCCATTTTCAATTATCATCACATGGTTGTCATGGTTATGGCTGATTATTCTAGTTGCAAGAAGCGAGCTAGGGGAGATGACTCGTCTGAGTTAGACATTCCTGAGGTTAAAAGAATCAGAGATGATTTGTTAAGCATTCTTGATGAATCGGATCCTGACCCAGCTTCGCAAGATCTTGCCTCAGTTATCAAGAGTTTTGAAGATGAGATTTCTACTAAAAATGTCGTTGTTGTTGATCTGACTAGCTGCGAGTCCGGTGAGTCTCAGCCAGAACTAGGTTACCTTCTAGAAGCTTCTGATGATGAGCTAGGTTTGCCTCCTTCATCTAGCAAGAACGAGGAAGGTGAAAAGAATCAAGTGACCGAGTTGGTGCGATTTGACTCGTCTGACTCGGTAGAAGACGCCGGATTTTGGGCGTTTGAGGAGCACATCCCGGGCTACGACTCGTTCGAGTTGGGAATGTGTGAAAATTATAACACTGAGACGTATGCCTCGTTTTATGATGGACTCTTCGAGCATTCAGTGGAATGCTTTAACGATTCCGATCAGTCGTGGGGGATTGGTACTTTTCCGGCCGAGTAACGGAAAACGTTTCGGCTAGAACTTGTTGGAGACGATGCCGTTTTTCGTCCGCTTTGTAAATTCCTTTTGTTGATGATCATTTTATTTTATTTTTTTAAAAAAAACTCAAAAGGATATAAATGTAGGAGTAGGAGCGGGTATTTTAATCAAGGTATTGAATTTTTTGATGCTCGGATAATTATACGATGCCGTATTCACGCCAGTTCAACATTTATTGACCAGAGTACAATGATCAGTAATTTTCTGTTATCGTATTATTTTCCTTTTTCAGATTCAGAAAAACGTTTCGGGTAGAATTTAATTATCTATAATTATTTGATTACGCCTTTAATCCCAATCAAATTCCAGGATGTATTTTCTTTAACCCTCAAAACAGCTCCATTAAATAAGTTATCGTATTGATTTTTGCTTGAGTAATTATAATGCAAAAAGAATGCAAGATTGTTCTGTATGAACATTGTTTTTTAGGTGAAATGGTAGTTATATACATTTTCCTTTTTCCCTTCTTCCCCATTTCCATTTCTGAGAACACTAAGCTTCTTGTCTTGTCCAGGGACAGAGATCTGATGTGACCTTAGATTACCAAAAACAATCATTAATGCGACACCCTACCTGCCACCTGAAATATTTTCACTGTATATATATTTATATTGCAATAATAAAAATAATTCACTCATTATTAAACACATTCGGCGTTCAGAGAGAAAACAGTACCACCAGGCTTGTCTAGGAATAATTTTCTATGTTATTGAAGTCTAGTTATTCTCGATTTCTTCAATTACAACTAATGAAACCTGCCCCAATTATTTGAACCGAATTAAGGTTATTTTGTTTCATTAGTAATAACCCAACGCAATGAAAAATTCAATAAACATCCTTGGTCCCCAAGCTTTATGGTCTGATGCGTATCCAATAATCAGCTCCTATTGGGCTATAAATTATGGGCTGAAAACGTTGAACCTGACCCATTTTAGCTCGCTGGTCCACATTCTTATCAAGTTGAAAAGTGCCAGCCTCGGGGGGAGCATTGATAGGAGAATTATACGGATAAAAAGGACATAATATAGGCGAAAACCCATTTTCAAGAGAAAAACAAAAAAAAAAGTGTCCCATCATTGGGTTGTGTATTAATATGATTGTGTTTTGTTGAATTTTCTTTAAACACGTCTTTTTTTTTTTTGGCTCGAAATATTGCGATGCATGTCGTTATCTCTTAGCTTTCCACATGCAATAAATGTTTGCAGTGAATGCAACTTGTCCGGTCTTCCATTTCAAAAACCTCCCTCCCTTCCCTTTGTAAACCACATCCATCAAATCCTGCAATTCTCTGTTATGCATCCCTCTTTCCTCCTTTCCATCCATCCTATCCTAATCTCCTCTCGTCCATGCCATTAAATGTTATCTTGCGCAGGCAGGCTATGCAATCGTGATCAGATTCTTCTAACACAAGTCGCATGCTTGCTTTCTTTTTATCATTTATTGTAATGAGAGAGTAGTGTTCTTTCTTCAAATTATGTCTATGCAACTCTCTCCTGACTATTTGAGAAGCAGCCTAAAAATCCATGCCTAATCACCGACGGAGGGGATTATGCCACGTACAGACCAGGGCCCACAAAGCCACATGGCAAATTATCATTAGTTCCCGCTGGTAAAGTATTCATACCCCATCCAAAAACAAACACATTCTTTGCTGGCAAAAACGGCACCACTTTAAATACCACCCCGATTGACACAACTACCCTCAGATATTCCTTCCTTGTTCCCGCACTTTGCCTTCAGTACCCCTCTTGGTATAAAATAAAAATCGTTTTCGTATAGAATAATACTTCCTAAGTAATTTATAAAACATTAAAATAAAAACCCTCGTGGATCGGAGTAGCTGAGCTAGAAATCGGAAGCAGCCGGATTCAAAGATTGGATACTACAACAAGAATAATAAACAAGATGAAGATTTTCGTCAAGACATTGAAAGGCACCACTTTTGACATTGAAGTGAAGCCTGAAGATACTGTATTGCATCTGTTTCTATATTTTTCTTTTGTGTTTTTTTAGCTTTTCATGGTAATCCTTTTTTTTTTTTTTGGAACTAATAATTGTATTATTGAATTTCATATTCTGGGAATTAGATTGAGATTTTAGAGTGTCTGTTCCGTTGCGTTGCCGTGTTGCTTGTTTGGCAATTAATTTCATGTAATTTGGGCTGAATTAGGGTTTTATTGAGCTTGATGCTCGTTTAGTTGAAATTTCACGTTCGAACGATTTGGTGCTCCTATATGTTAACATGGCTGTTAGGAATGTGCTTTAATTCTTCTGTATTTATCTTTAATTTTGTGTGGGGATCTGTACATCAGTTCATCTAGATATTGATCAATTAGTTTCCTATAGGGGCATAAATCTGAGAAGCATGAATAACATGATACTAGTTTTTGAAATTGAGGATATGCATGAATTTGTAATTTTATTGGTTTAAAGGACAGGCAGAGTTCTATCCACCGGTCACCATAATCTAATTATCAGGGAAAGATTATTTCAATTATTTGTTGCTTTCTACTTTATTTGTACGAATCTCTCATAATTGTTACTCATCTCTTGATTTACATTGTTATCTAAGGAGCCTTTTACATTTAATCGCAATACAATATATTTTTTGTACATTTATTTTCACATGTTGTGTTCTTCAGTTTTATTTATTGCGACAGATATGATATATTCTTTTTTCCAGGTTGCTGATGTCAAAAAAAGTATAGAAACTACTCAAGGGGCAGATGTTTATCCTGCGGAACAGCAGATGCTTATTTATCAGGGGAAGGTCCTTAAAGATAGTACAACAATTGATGAAAATAAGGTTGCTGAAAATAGTTTTGTGGTGATCATGTTGACAAAGGTGCTATACGCTTGCTATTGATCTCTTGTATATTTTGCACAATGTTTTATTACCATTTCTGTATCCATCATTACTTGTAGAAGTTGGTTTGGTTTTAATTGTATGTTTTTCATGATTTTGCAATGCTAGAATAAAAGCTCAACCAAGGACGGTGCAACTGCGTCAACTGCTTCTTCCACTAAGGTAACAATATGACAATTGGTTGATGATTTTATAGAATGCCTTATAATAGGAATGAAGCTTAGTGACTTTCACCGTGCAATTGCCTTCATGAATGCTCTCATTTGCACTTATATTTAATGTTTCATTTGTTCAGATTGAATCTTGACACCTATTCTTTTTCCCATGCTCTGTGGAAGTTTGACCTAACTTTGTTATGCAGGTACCTCAGACGAGTGCTGCAGCAACAACACCGGTGCAAGAACCCGCACCAACATCTGCACCGTAAGTCCAAGTGCATGAACCATGGTTAAACAGAAACATCCTTTTGATTTGTAAGATGCTAATCCGCATGTGTTGATGGGATTTCTTTTGTTTTTTGTTTCTTAATTTCACAGACCTGCTCCTGCAGCTGTAGCAACTCCTTCACCTGCACCAGCTCCTGTTCCCCCAGCAACTGCAGGGTATGCACATTATAATGTTCCACAATTTTGTAGAATCACTCAGCGTTTGTATTGTTTTACACTCTAAAATTTTAATTTATTTGCTATATCAGGTCAGATGATATTTATGGTCAGGCGGCGTCTAATCTGGTTGCAGGAAATAATTTGGAGGGGGCAATCCAACAAATTCTTGATATGGGTGGGGGAACTTGGGACAGGGACACTGTTGTTCGTGCTCTTCGTGCTGCTTACAACAATCCTGAAAGAGCTGTTGAATATTTATATTCTGTAAGTATATAGTGGTCTTTTAGCTTGTAAATCTGCTAGGCTAAGCTTATTATAGCGCAAGACAGTACACATATTTGTAGACATGCAATCTCTTATTTGCTTTATTTTATAAATGTCTTTGAGCAAACGTCAGAATTAAGCAAATTTGCCGGTCTGGCTGTTAGGTTGGTACACAATTTCTTGGTATTTTATCTTGCATTATACATATGATGGTTGAATTTGTATTCTTTAACTCTACTATTTTGCAGATATTTCCCTTTGCATTTGTTTTAATAGGAAGCTTAGATTAATGTGCTTCAAGGAGCTTAGTTCAAAACTTTTAAATTCATGCTGTTTGGTTGGCTGAGAGTCCGAGTCTTAATTGCAACTTATTTGGTTTTCAATTTAAGAAAGAGCTAGGGCCACAAAATCCTCTTGCTCTAGCTAAGCAGTCTGGCTAATGCTGATGTCTTGAAATTCTATATTTTCTTGTTTCTTCTGGTTGATTAGCATTTAATTTCTCTTTCCTCGACGATTGCACTTAACAGGGTATTCCTGAGCAAGCTGAAATTGCACCAGTGGCTCGTACGCCTGCAAGCGGGCAACCTGCAAATCAACCAGCCCAACCTCAACAACAGTCGGTGCAACCAGCAGCTGTTCCCTCAGGCGGACCAAATGCTAATCCTTTAGATCTCTTCCCTCAGGTAATTTCATTATTTCTGATAAAGTAGAGTTAGTATCTTGAATTTAGGTACAAGCTGGTGTATTGCCCATTTTGATGGATATATTGAAAGAAGAATTTACATCAAATTTATGCATAGATCAATTCTACAGAATTGGAAATAAACTGAAGGAAATAAAATAAAATCATATCAAATAAAATCTACCCTAATAATCTCCTAGAGTTATGGAAATAATCCCTAAGATACAGCTGCCTAATTTACACATCTTATACATCTTTTCTTTCTCATTTGATTTTTTAGGGTCTTCCCAACACGGGTTCGGGTACTGCTGGTGCTGGTGTGGGAACTCTGGACTTCTTACGGAACAGTCAACAGGTTTTATTTTCCATATTTTGTCTCCATTTTTTTCTGCTAATTCACAATATATTTTTTTTAAGCATTATTTTATGATGTTCATCCAGTTCCAAGCATTGAGAGCTATGGTGCAGGCTAACCCCCAGATATTGCAGGTATCACCTTTAATGGTTCCATCTAACAATTTTCTGTTTTCCTCATTTAATAAGCAGGCCATGTAGTAAACTTCTGTCTTGCAGCCTATGCTTCAAGAGTTGGGAAAACAAAATCCTAATCTAGTTAGACTTATTCAAGAGCATCCAGCAGACTTTCTTCGTCTCATCAATGAACCAGTGGAAGGTGGAGAGGGGTGAGCATGACACGTTATAGTATATTTTTCGTTTTTGAAATGAATAAGCATGTGCATTATGTGCTCATTTGTCAGTAATATACTGCAGGAACATTATGGGGCAGCTTGCTGGAGCAATGCCGCAGGCAGTAACTGTGACTCCTGAAGAACGTGAAGCAATAGAACGAGTTTGTTCCTTGACCATTAAAATTATTCTTTTTTGGGTATTTGAACTATGGTCAAAATAATCAGATAAAGCATGATAAAATAATTTTTAATTTCTTGGTTTCTTGTTGGCTAATTAAGAACATGAGTGTTGGATGGCTTTGAGGGGAAGGTGGAGATTTTTTTTGCTTTAATTTTGTTTCATATAATTCTTTCGTTTGGTATATATGGCTTCTTGCATCATAAGCATAATGCTAAGCTCTATATCTGTCTAGATGGATTATTTCTAAGGTTATCTGTATGCATTTTATCTCTTTCGGTGATTATTGATGGACACTGCCTTTCCTTTGTACTTTGTATTTTCAGCTTGAAGCAATGGGCTTTGATCGGGCCCTTGTATTAGAGGTGTACTTTGCCTGTAACAAGAATGAGGAGTTGGCTGCCAATTACCTTTTAGATCACATCAATGAGTTTGACGACTGATTGGTTCCTTTTTCAATATTCTCCTCAAGTTCAGTTTATAATCAAGTTTGTAGACTGGAGTTTTATAATTTGAAGTTTCTATACAATGAACAAGATGTAACATTCCTCCTTCCATGCTCTTCTTCTTTGTTAGGATCTTTGATATTTTATATACGTGGTTATCTCAGTAATTTGTTTGTGTATATCGGACTTTTGTGGTATGAAATTGGTTCTTTAGGTGCGTTGCCAGTGCTATCATTTGTAGGTAGGAGAGAGAATTAGAGATCTAAAGTGGCATAAGAACAGTTGGTTAAACGGATCAAAATTGTGTCGAGTGGCATTCCTCGAGTAACTTCAAGCTTAAAGCGTGGTTGGGTGAGTTGATGAATTTGGCCTAGCTGTATTAACATTTATTCTTGTAGGGAAGGTGAAGAAATGGTAAGGCAACAAGCTTGCTAGGCTGGTTTGCAATTGACAAATGAGCAGCATACTAATCTAAGGTTCTCATTGCATTTGTGGTTAAACGACTAGCTTCGGGATGCGTCGTGGACATTGTTGAATGAAAGTTGTTTCTTGGGTTATGGTACAGTGATGGAACTTGTAGCTATGGTGCCAATTGGGGCGTGGCTTATGCTTATGATCACGGGAGCGTTAGGTTGCCAATTCCACCTCTCTAATGAGTGTAAATATTAGCCTTTTGTTCTTATAATCTAATTTAGTATTTAAATTAAGATAATTATATATATAATCAAAAGGAATATTTTGATATCATTGAGAGAAAATAAATAAAATTGTAAAATGTGATGTGGTCGTGTTGCTAATTTGCTTGCAAACGTATGAATTTTGATTTTATTAATAATTAAGAATAGCGAGCAGTTGACAAAGTTGAATATGAATATTATAATTGAATCCCAACATGCTCTGAAAACCACGTTTTCACCTTTTGTTTCCCACCGTTATTCTTCAACACTCAACACTTGGATGTACAGGAATCAATCCCAAATTCCACACGCTAACTTCCCTCTCTTTTTATCATCTTATCATTCCTTATTCCAATCCCCTTCCATTTCTTCACCACGAAGCACCACCATTTTCAGATTGTTTGACAATTTTGAATGGTATTTTATTCCTTTACGCGCCGACCCAAACCAACCACCACCATCCCCTTCACACCCTCACCTTCGCCCACGACCTCTCCTTGTGGAATCTGCCATGGCTACCGATGGGGAAAGCGGCCAACCCCTTTTATCAGCCGTCGTAGACGCGTTTGAAGAGCTTGCAAAACGTGTCAAATCTGTTGGAGATGATGATGATGGAGAGGGGCTTGCATTGGATAAATTTTGTGATGCGTGTTCTTTGGTTTCTCTTCTTTTTAGTTGTCTTGGTCTTGCTTTTAAATTTGCCGAGTCTGAGTACGTCGCCAAGGTTCGTTCCCTTTCTCATTCTGATTTTCTCTCTGTTATCTGTTATTTTCCTTTTGCATGCATCTTCAATAAAGAAATAAAGAAATGATGCAGGTTTGTCTGATATCCATATGTTTTTGTGGGGTTTTCATTCTCCAGGTGTGCAATCTTTTGGATGCATCAAAAAGGCATAGAAGTCTGAAAAACGTTCTTGATTTGGACGTTCAGAATGGCACTGTCAGAACCCAAGGAAGCCATTCTCGTAATTTACGCAGAGTCAGACAGGGTCTTGATCTCATCAGGGCTTTGTTCCAACAGTTTGTAACCACCGAGTACGCTCCTCCCTTTACTCTACAAATGTTTGATCATCAACGCCGATTTGACATTGGCACTTTTTCCCTATGAGATGGCATTCCTGTCGTTTCTGCGTCTCTTATAATCTGGAATTTGTTATTCTCAGTGATAACTCTTTAAAGGACGCAGCTACAAGAGCTTATTCGCAGGTTTGTGCACCGTTTCACACATGGGCTGTCAGGACAGCTGTTTATGCCGGAATGTATACTCTTCCTTCGAGAGAACAGCTTCTGATTAGGCTCAATGAAACCGGTGAGTTTTACGCGATCTGTCAGCAAAATGAATCGGGAATGTGTCTTTTCAGTGATTAGCGAGTTTGGCAGGTCGTTACATGTTGCATAATCTAAAAACAATAAACCAAAAGATTCTTTTTGATTTCAACAAATCCAAGAAGAAAGTTCCCATACCGTTAAAATTGAAATCAATCTGCCGCAGACCTTTAACTTTGTGTTGTGAATGTTGTTGCAGATCAGTCTGCGGAGAAGAAAATGAGACGATACATCGATGCTGCGCTTCCTGTAATAAACTACATCGATAACCTTTATATATCCAGGAATATCAGCTTGGACTGGTGATTTTTTTGGCATGTATGGAGGAGTCTAATTGCTCTGATATTGTTGTATTCGAATAGCAAGTAGCATGTCTTACGGGGTCAATTTGTACCAGCCAGTAGTTCAGTTTTGTACAATTTGCCTCCTCCTGATTGTTGCTACACATCCCTGATTGATCATCTTTGGGTGATTCCCTTAACAGATATACCAGATTATGCATTAGAACAATAAAATAACATTTTCCCCCATGTTTCTGGAATGTGATGAGCTTTCTGGTGGTTAAAGGTTGGTTTGTGACATGTGAACTAAAACTATATTCATGAACATGACAGGTAGCGTAGAATATCAGCTCACAAGTAAAAAATTTGCTAAACGTTGACGGTTGACAGACAATGACCACAATGGATATAAAAAGAAACTATAAATTGTCGGAATTATCACCTGAAAAAGTCTTCAAGGAGGGGGTCGTCTGCAGGTCATGTTTTAAAATCTCACGACATTAAGGCTCTTTCAGAAACTAAAACCAGTGAACAACGTTTCCTTTTTTTTTCCTTCTGTTCTAAACTCTAATAAACTTTTATCTGCCATGACGATCGGATTCTTGCAAAACTCAAACATGGTGCCGCAACATAAAGCACTATGTGGTTGTGGCAAAAAATGCGTGTTCATCGACCGGGTGCCTGTTTGACAGTTTCCAGATTTCTGGTTCTCGACCATTTTAGCAAGCTCTGAAGGAAAGTAGCTAAATAGCCCGGGCCATTCGCAATTTGGTGATTATCTGTTACTTTCACCTGGGAATGGAACTTACAATTCCAGTTAAAAAGCTCATCCCTCTGGCGGCAAAAATTCCACATGCAATACAAATTCCGGATTTGATCGTCAAAATATGAGAGTGAGGGTTTCATAAGATAGAGTAATAGCACAGAAAGCTGTCATGCCGGCGACTTAATAGTCATCAAAATACATATCCGACGAGAGGAGTTGAGGTCAAACGATGGTTCAGGGGAATCCCTTCAGCGGGAGTTCCAGGAACCTGCCATACAAGGGATAAGATCTTACCTATGAACCCAAAAAACAGAGAAACCAACACCAAGTCCGAACACTTGTTACAATTTTATTCGCAACAGTTGACCAGACGATTAAGCAGTCAGTCAGAGTGAGGCTATTCACATAATTGGAATCAGTTCTGAAAAAAAAAAAAGAAAGATCAACCGCTGTTCACAGTGATACAAATTTTAATTTTAGAAATTAAATTCTCAAATAAATTTGAAAAACAACAAAAACACTTTTTAAAATATAAATTTTTTTAGAAATGATTTAAAATTCGATAAACTATGGATTTTACAGGCTTAAATAATAAAAATATATCTCTTAAAAAAAGCCATTTAATAACAAGGAAAGCTTAAAAACTGATACAAGACACGTTTAAATAGCAAAAGACCAATGAAAGAGCATAACCATACAGCCGCCAGGCAGCTTTCTGGTTCCACTCTGATCTGAAGAGAAAAGCGAAGGACTTGAAATCAAAACGAAATCCCTTCCTAAATTTAGATTTTAACTCCCCCTCTCCTCCATCGCCTTCTTGCGTGGTGCTAAAATTATCAACTTATATTAGAAAATCCCCAATTCAAAACCCTAACCCTAGATTTTGCTGCTACAGATTCCTTTTTCTAAATTCCACAAACAATGGCGAGCGACACGGATGCCTCCCGTCGCAAGCACCGCCGATCGCATACAGACGATGTGACTGGTAAAGATAAGTCTTCCAAGCGACACAAACATCGCCACCGCCGAAGTAGAAAGCATGGTGACGAGAGCAAACATTCTGCTGACAAAGACTCTCTAAATCGTCCTGCTGTTCCTGTTGCTGCTTATGATGATGATGTGGAGGAAGGTGAGATTTTGGAGGAGGAAGGTTCTGCTGATGTTATTGTCAAAGCTATTGAATTACCTGACGGTGATTTCAGTTCTCAAAATCTGGTGTGTTCTGTTTGCCCTGTGTCTTCTATTCGTTTTCAATTTTTCCAGTTTTTTCGCTTTGTGCTTGGTCGCCTACAAAATTTTGGAAGAAAATTTTCTTTTTGGAAAAGTTCCCGATTTTGATTTTCTTTAGCTAGAAACTCCTTTTACTCCTCTTTCAAATTCAATCCATTCATTATTATTGTCGTATTGTTATTTATGTGGAAACATTTGATGCAATTTTTTCTGCTTGGTGAAAGCTTTTTTTCAGAGTTTCTATCAATATATTACAATATTTAAGAATCTGCTTGCACTATCCATTGACATGAGTGAATTGCCAAAAGAAAAGAAGTATGCTTTCCCCTAGGCGTCTCAATGGAGAACTGGTGGCTTTTATTGTTGATTTGTAAGAGCTTAGTTACAACGTTTTCTTACATTTCTTGTATGTTTCACTACAATATTTGTTCCAGTCTAGTGTTTTTTTATGGAGGACCATTTATAGAGCTCTCTTGATTGCAATTTTTCCTCTCTAATTGTTTTGCAGGGAGTTCACATTGACAATGGTGACAGTGGTTTGACTAATTTTAATGGTAAGGTTAGTTTTTCTAAAGAGTCTGCATCTATTGCTTTAGATGAATTAAATTCTAGAGATGGCGGTCATTCTAATGGGGATTTGAGTCATGGGAAACATTATAAAGAAACCAAGAAACAGCATGAGGAATCTAGTTTATCTTCAAGGGGACATCACAAGCAAGAGAATTACGGTGGTCATGATACACCTGCAGGCAACGAAAGCAGATTAAGTGATCGTGGGAAATCATCATCTCTTGATAGTTCTGGGGATAAGTTAAAAACTACGGCATGCTCTCCTTCCCTTCAGAGGTACCATGATGAAGTTTCTGGTAAAGGTGGATCATTGTTGCATGATTTTTCCAGGGAGAGATCTCGTACCCTCAGCCTAGCAGAAGATGAGGTTGTTTTAAAGAGAAGACGGCACCATGAAAAGGTTGAGTATGATTATGTCGACGAAAGAATGTCTGGACGTGGTGATGATCTACAACGCAGCAGTAGATATGTGGAGAGGGAGCACAGTACTAGTCACAACAGAAGTCTGGGAGGGGAGGAGAGGCATAGCAGCCGAGATACACATGGCAGGGATAAGGAAATGGACTGGGAACAGAGAAGGGAGAGGGGGCATGATAGGGCCAAGGAAAGGGATCAGAGGCGAGAGAGAGAACGAGAGAGGAGCTGGGACACGGATCAGAGAAGAGAAAGAGAACAAGAGAGGAGCTGGGACAGGGATAGGAGAAGAGAGAAAGAAAGGGAGAGGAGCAGGGATGTGGCTACAGACAGAGATCAGATAAGAGATAAAGAAAGGGACAGGGAAATTGGCAGGGGTCATAGAAGAGAGAAGCAACGAGAGAGGAGCTGGGATAGGGAGGTAGATAGGGATTCTAGACAAGAGAAGCAACGAGAGAGGAGCTGGGATAGGGAGGTAGATAGGGATTCTAGACAAGAGAGGCAGCGAGAGAGAAGTTGGGATAGGGAGATAGATAGGGATTCTAGAAAAGAGAGGCAGCGAGAGAAAAGCTGGGACAGAGAGAGTCACAGGGCAAGGGAGAGGGAACAGAGTAGGAGTAGGGACAGGGAGGAGGAGCTTGACAAGAAAAGGGACAGGGAAAGGGATAGAAGCAGAGACAAAGACATGTCCAGAATTTTTGAGAGGCACAGCGATTGGGAGAGAGAGAAGGATTCTGATAAGGATCGTTTTGCTGGGAGGAACAGGGCTAGGGATCGTGATTGGAAAACAGAGCAGGAGAGACAGAGTGATAGAAATAGGGAGAAAGCCAGGGATGATAAGAATGTTTTGACAAAGGTCTATAATACAAAGATTAATTCCTTGGAAGGCGACAGGTACAAATTTGAGAAGTATTATTTATGAGGAAAGTTTATCTTGTTTCGTCTTTTTTATTAGTTGTGAACTACAGATGTCTCAGTGGTTGGCAATTTCAAATTTGATCCTTATGCAAAGATGTGAAATTCTCAAGTTTTTTGGATCTTTAAACCTTTAAATTCCCATACATAAAATTTCTTGAACTCCAGAAAATAGAATTTTGGAAGATCTGAAATATCACTTATTTTATTTCACGCAAGTACTTTAGAGACTTCAATTATAATGGGACAATGGTGTTAACAGGGCTTCTCACGCAAGTACTTTAGAGACTTTAATTATAACGGGATATTTGTGTTAACAGGGTTTTGGCCTATCTGATTCTTTAAAGAAAAGAGAATCCAACTATGAGTCTTGTCAAATATCTTAAGACATTTATAATTGACCCTTTTCTTTTTTTGGATGTGTATGAACTGGTGCCTTTCATCTGATTTCATCATTTACATTCTTTTATGAATTGCATCTAGAGATGAAGATGAACCAGATGATTTTGAAGAGAGGATTGCATTAAAACTTGCTGAACAAGAGGAAGATCTTGATAGAATTAAAGAGGAAAGCAGGAAACGCAGGCAAGCCATTCTTGAAAAATATAGGAATAAGCCAAAACAGCAGCAAGGTGAGACTCACTCAGATAATGTGAAAAAGGGTAAGGCCCTCTGCAGTTCCTCTGTGCATTTGGAAAGTTTCTGTTCATTATTATTAACCTTGGAATTTAAGATTCAATTAGTTCTGTTCAGAGGTGTGTTTAATTCTCAAGTTAATTATGCCTGTGATGATGATTTACTTTGCTTATCCTAGTTTTAGTGCCAGTCTTGAAGTAGGTCCTGTGAAATTTTGTTAAAGAAGTGCATTTGTGGCGTTGTCACTTTGACTATGCATAAGCTTTAAAGTGCACCTACTCTAAAAAAATCTGCAGACATTATTAGAGCTCCATTACTTAGTCAGTGATGGAATTGTTGTTGAGTGGTACTGGAACAGATATTGGATCCTGGTTTTAATCATATTAAAAATGTCATACGTTCTATTTATAGATGCTTATTCCCTCTAATATTTGTGTGAAGCAGTTGAACAACTTTCTGTCCTACCATTAATATCGTCTTCTAATGTTGCTGCAGAATCTTTGTGTATGAATGTTGGAAGCAATGAACTGTTACCAAGAAGTAATCCAGAAACTATTAATGTTAAAACGGAAAGTGATCTATATGTGCCTGATCCAGCATTTTCTGTGGGTAAGTCGCCTACACAAAATGGAAATCAAGCTTCTGAGAGGGCTTCTGGTGCTGTAGGGCTTGGAGAGGGTACTCCCAAGGTATGCCTTGTTTTCTTAATGTATATTTTGATTTATGGAGGAATTTAATGTGCAATACTAGCTGGTTGTCTTGTAAAATTATTTCTTGTAACTTATTTTTTAATTTGCCTGAATTGCTTACAGTAGTTGTTTTCTCCGTCTGGCAGAGTGAGGGATCAGATGAAAAATATTGCGATGACATATTTGGGGAAACACCTGCTAGAGTTCATAAAACAGTATGATTCATAGCTTGAGTGCTTGACCCTGTTTGTTTCTTTGTTTTTTAATAGTCTGACAGCATATTATGTTTATACTGAATTTATGGTTTTTTTTTTGGTATTGTATCTTAATTTTAGATTAAAGGAGATGGTTTACCAAATGCACGGAGTAGTTTTTATGATAATTGGGATGATCCTGATGGTTATTATGGTAAGGGCCAATTTGTGGCCGTTATTTTCCTTTTCAATCTCTATTGTTTGTGCAATTTTCTTTCTGAGTTCTGAGTAAAGACTTCATTTGATCACTTTTGGCCTTGGGCTGAAGGTATCTGCTAATTTGTATATGTTTGCAGAGAAAATACTGTTTTTCAAGTGAGGCTGATAGAACCTTAATCTTAGAAATCATTTTTGCATCATTTGGTCCTCTGATTATTTTGTTTCATACTGTCTCATAATGTCCTTTTCAGGTTATCGATTTGGTGAAATACTTGATGGTAGATACGAAATTGTTGCTGCTCAAGGGAAAGGTGTCTTTTCTGCTGTAGTTCGAGCAAAGGACTTGAAGGCTGGTGTTGGTGAGCCTCAAGAGGTGGCCATAAAAATCATACGTAATAAGGAACAAATGTACGCTTATGTTTTGCCAGTGATTATACTTTGCTTGTTTCTCTGCCATCAACAATTTATTTATTCCCACTTGTACTTTTATGATGTAGGTACAAAGCTGGTCAGAATGAGCTTCAGATACTCCACAAATTAGCAGCTGCAGATCCAGAGAACAGGCGCCATTGTGTTCGTTTCTTTTCAAGTTTTAAATACCGAAATCATCTTTGTTTAGTTTTTGAATCTCTTCATATGAACCTCCGCGAGGTCTTAAAAAAGTTTGGTCGAAATATTGGCCTTAAACTAACTGCTGTGAGAGCATATGCAAAACAGCTTTTTATTGCACTGAAGCATCTTAAGAACTGTGAAGTGCTTCATTGTGATATAAAGCCGGATAACATGCTGGTATGTATCTCAGTCTCATATGCAATTATTATAATCATCCAGTTAATTACAAGCTCATTTCTCACTGTTTCATTTTCTTTAGGTGAATGAGGCAAAAAATATTTTGAAGCTTTGTGATTTCGGTAATGCCATGTTTGCTGGTAAAAATGAAATTACACCATATCTTGTAAGCCGGTTTTATCGGGCTCCAGAAGTTAGTAAGTTCCATTCTTCATATTTGATATCACATTCTTGTATTTTCGCAAATTAGCAAAAGCTTACCTTGTTATACTTCTGTTTCAGTTCTTGGCTTGCCATATGATCATCCGGTGGATATTTGGTCTGTTGGTTGCTGCTTATATGAGCTTTATGCTGGGAAAGTTCTTTTTCCTGGTGCTACAAATAATGACATGTTGCGACTTCACATGGAATTGAAAGGTCCCTTCCCAAAGAAGATGCTTAAGAAGGTTTGTGTTCTCCTTCTTTAATAACCGTTCATAGAGTCGTATAAGCAAATTAAAAAAATCCTTGTTAATGCTGTGGCTCTAGGTTCATTGCATTTATTCTTGCAAATTAGGTCACTTATTAGTCCCAGGTTGCCTACTGTATTTTATATTCTCCTTTTCTATACCTGTCTTTGGTTTAGAGCTGAATTTTCTGTTTGATGGGCTGGGATCTAGATTCACAAGCTTCAGTTTCCTTTCGTTGCCATAATTGCATTAGTTGGACTTTCTTCTTGCAGGGTGCTTTTGTTGATCAGCACTTTGACCAGGACTTAAATTTTACTTCCATAGAGGAAGATCCGGTCACTAAAAAGGTATGTAGTGAATCCCTTGATATTCTGTTTGATCTACCTTTTCATTGTCTTCAATCACATCAATTAAATTTGAGTTATTTTTACAGATGATAAAGAGGATGTTTCTGAATATAAAGCCAAAAGATCTTGGATCAATCATTATGGGTTCTCCTGGTGAGGACGTAAAGATGCTAGCAAATTTTAAAGATCTCCTAGATAGAATTTTTGTGTTGGATCCTGAGAAGAGATTGACAGTTAATCAAGCACTTGCCCATCCATTTGTCACTGGCAAGTGAACTATGTTCCTGGTTTTCTGACACCAGACTAGCTGTTTCTCTAGATATTTGTACATTTTTGCTTCATAGTCAGTTATCCTCTATTTCCTGTCTATGAGCATAACAGTTATAGCTGTTGATGAAGTCAGAAAAGATGATGTCTGGTCAGGAGTACTTATTGGTGGTTCTTTCAGGGGAAGCATTGGGGATTTACTGTTTCTATCGTAAGACAACTTTCCAAAGGCGATTTATCCCTCTTGTAACCGTTCTTGATTATGAAAGTTTATAACATCTATTTTCATTGTCTTCACTATATTTGTACTTTGTACATGGTTGCTACAAATTAATTACTAAAAATTGAGTAGGAAAATATATTTGGGATTCTTGTTATTTGGTAATATCAAATTTATTTTGTAACCATTTCCTGAAGCTGGCAAAGTGGATCTTGTGTTTTTTCTACTTTGAGTTTAGTTATATTATTGTTGCAAACTTTTGAGTTAGATTTTTGCTTTTAGTCCTTGGGATCTAATTCAGTGTTTCATTCAGGATATCACTCTTGCTTTGAGGCAACCCTCAAGTGCTTAAATGCTTAAATGGCACCCAGGAGAAGGTACCTTGGTTTGTTTACTGGGAGCTTATTCAAACATTCAAACATGAATAATATGGTGTTTTCATGCAAAATAACCTCACTCACATTGAAATTTTTTTGCTCAGTGTGCTTGAGAAAGGTTTCTCATATTTTTACTATACTGTGGTTTGTTTCTTTTAATAGTTTCTTGGACTTGCATTTTAAGCATATTATTTGGCTGCATAGTGTTTCGGTTTGTAAAGGAAATGGTTTAGTGCATCACTCTAGGCTATGCTTGTGAAGTCCAGGGCAACAATGGTCTAGCTTTTCAGATGTCTTCTGTATTCTGCCATTTTTTATTTCATTGATTAGAGTAGTAATTTGTCTTTTTTTTTTTTTTGGTTGCTATATACTTTCTATGTTTATCCATGCATATCTCCACATTCTGATGATTTTATATACATCTGATCCATGGACTATCTTTTTGGTGGCAAATGCTCCTGAGATGTGCTGATTCAACACTGAAGTGAAATCACATGTAAGTAGTTGCTTTTTTTAGTTGATTTCTTTCCTCTATAAAGGCTACAGAGAAGTTTATATCACCCAGGCAGAGGTACTAATACGTTTGTTTTTTGTATACGTTTAGGTAAATTCTTCACATCTCCTTATCATCTTTGTAAGTACCTGAAATTTTCTGCTTGGGTACAAGAGCTTTGTGTTTATCAGTCTGATTTCAATGGTAATATTTTTGAGGTCATATGTTGTTTGTTGAATTGTATCAGTACTATTTTGAGTCATACATGATAATACCATGCAATTTTGTCTTTGTTTGCCTTGGATGTAAGATGGGAGTGTGTCTCATAAATGAATACCATAAGCATGAATACGGGAGCGCAATTATTTAACATATAAATTATGTTCGAAGAATTTGAGTTGTATGGGCTGTGAGAATCCTGATTCAACTGTTTAAACATCATAAATTACATTGCTTTGATTCTACTTGATACTGTCCTTTTAAGCTGGTGATGGTGGGCAGTCTGATTTATTGTAAAGCTATGAATTGCAAGCGATAAAGAGCTGTCTATTTTGGTTCTGTAGCCACCTGTTTAGTGAACTTGGTGAAAGTCCCATGGAAAATTGTTGGGAAATATCTTTTTGAATCTTTTGACGGGTGAAATGGATATGGATATAGTTAAAGGAAGAACTTGTCACATCTTGTTGCAAAGACAAAACTCTTTTTGTTTGTGTAAATGACACAAGTCCTCCATGATGTTAGAGGATAATTATGGTCGTATGCTTTCTTTTTTAATTGCATCACCTATAGATGTCTTGTACTATTTAGTCAAGAGTGGAATTTGTTCATTCGGGAAAAAAAAAAACTAATGCATGTTGAATTTTAATACCGTAATTTCTTGATGAGATGCATATCTAGGTTCTGGATAGAATCATATTTTGCTGGCCGGTTGTTTTATCTATTTATTGTTTTGTGGGAAAGTAAATAACATACATAGTAACGCTTAGAGCCTATTTACGTGGAAGCTGCATTTTTATTTTCATTATTCACAATTAACATTCAGGCTCTCAAGCGTGTTTAGTTTGATTTTCTTGGGTTAGAGAAAAATTCATCTTATAGTGCAAAGTGACTCGTTGAATCACAATTGTACCAGTCCTTTTAGGAAAATTATGTGCGATACTACTTGATGGCATTTGCGATATTTTACTCCATATTTTCTATTTACTAACCTGCATTTGCCCATGCACGTGGCTTTTATTTGATAAGCATATCCATGTCAGTTCTATCATAGTTGTGGGAAATCGTCTGAAAGATCATTTTTCGTGACACTAGCTGGTGCTGCAAAAATGGCACCTGGAGAGTTGCACGGGGATTGAGAATGAGGTTTTTAAAAGTAGAGTTGGGTGGTTGAGCCGAGGTTTCAGGCAACATGGTGGGGAATGGTTGTTTTGAGCAATCAAGTTCGCCAGGTTTTTGTTCTTACCGCTGGAGACCCTTGTTGGCTTGATATGTTTTGCGTCTCACCCAAAATGTAATGGATTGCATATCTTAGTAAAATTATGTTGACATTGATTTCCTTGCATTATGTGATTAAAAATGAGTTTGGAAAACGATTTTTCTGGTGATTAAATGCACTATGATGGTGAAGCGTCGAGAGCTACGACTAGAGCTTGGTTTAAATTTGGCAAGTAGGTCGTGCTATTTTCTGCAACACCTTGGACGCTTGCTGTTCATTATTTATTAATATGATGGTAAGCAAGATTGCTCTTATTTGGAATATGGGGGATATCGATATGCATCTTTTAAGGATATTGGCGAGCTAGTTGAGGCAGGGGTGGAAACGTCCTGTGGTTTTACTGTTTGGTCCCTTGCAAGACTTGACGCAGGAGTTGATCGTTCTTATTTGGTGAATTGTGGAAGGGGTGTTCTGGTGATGCTTGGAAAATATATTTGTTGAAAAGGCAGTTAAGATGTCATGTTTTGCCTGTAAGAAGGAAGCTGACGAATTTAACCCCGTTTTAGTTATTTCTGAAGCAGTAAACCTCACCCATCTAGAGATTGAATGAAAACAAAACTAAATGCGGAGCACAAATTCATGGGAACGGGTCTCACTTGATGACGTAACATTATATGCCAATAAAAGGACATGAATACACTTGTTCTGTATTTTTTTTTTTATGATTTGTTATATATTATAATTTAATTTTTTATCTTTGAATAAATAATTAATTCGTAATTTATAATAATAATAACAATTGATAATTATGTGAATTGAATTAGGCAAGTAATTGGTTAAATTGTATAAAATATATAAAATATCATGTTAATTTAATTTGATATTTGATTCAAAATAAAAGTCAGATATGCATGTAAATTAGTTGTGGTAAATTTTGTGTAAGATGAGCATAACAAAAATTCAAAAAGAAACGTCAAAGAAGCATTCTGAAAAACCATGGAATGGAACTGTTCAACGGTCTCATTTATTATTTCCCAACTTATACTCCTACCACTTGAGCCAACCGCGTTTCTAAGACGACTTCCTATTTTCTTATAAGAACGCCATTCCCACTTGCCCTGTTGTTAGCCCTCTCAAACACGCATACCCCATTCATCTATAGGGATAGCCTTTTCCTTGTTTGCTTTCTTCCACTTCTCTCTTTCGTCCTGCTTGTTGTTGCTGAGTAGTAGTCAACGAAAGAAGAAATAAAGAGCAAGCGAGCATGGGGAGAAAGCTGGACGCTATTCTTGGAAGAACTTTCAGGGCCTCTAACTTCAAATCACTTGCAAATCTTGCCACCTCTCGTCTTGCTGTTTTCAGAAACCAACGCCAAGTCAGGTGTAATCAAGCTCACTCTGATGTTCTTCAGCTTCTTCAACTGGGCTACCATGAACGTGCACTTCTTCGTGTATGTTGTTTCTTTTAATATATTTTTCCGGCTAGTAATCTCAATTTCACTCCTCCACACATTACTCTATGCATTTTTGTTATATACTGATCCTTTTGTCGTTTGTTGCAAAACTTGGCTTCAACTCTATCAACAGGTTGATCAGATCATCAAGGAACAAAACATGTTGGATGTTTATGTTATGATGGAAGGGTACTTGAATCTTGTGGTTGAAAGAGTCTATCTCATTGAAAAACAAAGGTGGTTGGTTTTGACGTCTTTCTGTTATAGATTTCTTTTAACTCTTTGATTCTTTAGTGGGTTTTTGACGATGGGATATTTTTGGATTCAGAATTTGTCCTGAAGAGCTGAAGGAGGCTATATCAAGTTTACTTTATGCGTCTAGTAGATGTGGCAACTTCCCGGAGCTTCAAGAAATACGCAACGTTTTAATATCTCGCTTTGGCAAAGAATATGCTGCTTCTGCTATTGAATTGCGCAATCATTGTGGAGTGAATCCTAAGGTATGTGTCTTTCCATTTCAGAAACCCGCCGTCAGAGTGGAAACATAGTTCAATGACTCGGTCAGCTTTGAACAAAACAAGACTTTTAAGTTGATAGTTTATGACTTGGCATTTTGTTTCTCTTTCATACTTTCTCTCACTCCAATGTGCAATGAAAAAAAACATGCTCATCCCTGATTTCTTGCAGATGATACAAAAGCTATCGACCAGGCAGCCGGACTTGGATACCAGAATGAAGCTGCTCAAAAAAACTGCTGCAGAGAACGACATTGTTTTGCAACTTGAAGAAACCTTTTCTAAAACTAAGGTACCTAT
This sequence comes from Dalechampia spathulata, assembly GCA_948192965.1. Taxonomy (NCBI): domain Eukaryota; kingdom Viridiplantae; phylum Streptophyta; class Magnoliopsida; order Malpighiales; family Euphorbiaceae; genus Dalechampia; species Dalechampia spathulata. Next base: position 21,915 of record CANYBF011065024.1, read on the forward strand.
TGCCAATCTAAATTACTGAGAGCGGAGACGCTGTAGATATATTATCAGGACTAACTCATGTAACATTGCAGGAAAAACTGGACTCGAGCAATAAGCAGAAACTGCATGAAGCAGAAGCAACAATTAGTTCAGGTAGCCGAAAGCTGGTTGATGATATGCGACTTTTACCTGAAGAGATGGAAAGTGATGGGTTCACTGAATCGGCAAAAGCAAGGAAAAATTATAGGGATGTAGCTGATGCAGCTCAAGCTGCTTTTGAGTCAGCCGCCCATGCTGCAGCTGCCGCAAGAGCAGCAGTGGAACTTTCTCGATCCTGTCCCCATGATCCGGATAACCAGAACAGTCCGAGCAGCGGCAGAAGAAATGTATCTGTTAAAGATGAGCCTGCAGATCTCGAAAGTCACTACAGAAATGAAGCCAGGGAATTGAAAGATAACAATACAGTGGAACAGAAGAACCCAATACCAACTTCATCTGGAAATTCTGATATAGCCCAAGACGAGGAACTGGTTAGGCGTGAGAAGGATGAAGCTTTCGAGGAGAGTGACAATGGAACTTTTCACTCGGATTCTAAGAGAAGTCCTTTGGTTATTGAAGCTGGTCTCAAGCTAGGTACGAGTCATGGATATCACAGGGCAGATGCTACAGAAGGGATCCAGAGTTCACAGCATCTAAACAGGGGGAAGGGACCATTTTCCTCCACGGTCAGAGTGGTGCGTGGATACTGAGAAGCAGGGGCATGTTAAGTTGGTTTTGTGGGGTTTGCTGATTGATCACATTATTGTCTTGTTTATAAACTTTTGTTCATTTTTATTTCCTTTTATCTTCTCTTTGTTCCAAATTTTCCTAAAATTGTTAAGGATGATGAGATTCACTTGAACGATTTAAGTGTGATTGACCATTATGTCATTGATGATGGAATTTTTTTTGCAATCTCATCATTCTGGCTTTAAAGTGTTATGCAAGGAAATTAGCTGCCATGGATGACTTTAATTCGTTTAGATCGAGTTCTCAAGGATAGACTCCATTCAAAGGCCTGAGATTTCAATCAAATAATCCTGCCATGAATAGATTACTAATTTTAATGAACAACGTAATGTCAATGTTGCATGCCCAAATACCAATTACAACTTGGAATGAATGCCAGTTTCCTTCTTGCTGAACAATGTCGCCCCCAATAATGTCTTTGAGGTTAAATTACACTCTTAGCCAATTTACCTGTCAAAGGTTGGTCCTTGTTGATGCTCCCCAGTACAAGGCACTCAAATTAACAAGCAGCAGAAATACATGCAACTTTTTCAATTCACGGCAGACAAGCAGCCAAAGCAATTAAGATTACTGTAAAAATTGATTTCGGCAATGCTAAAACCTTGGTCAAGTTGATCCGAGTACCATTTGGGCAACTGAAATTTGGCAAAATTACAGACAATAAAGCCGTGGATTTATAATTCATCCTTCAATTATATTTAGGGTCAAAGATACAATAGAATGTAATCATGAGCAATTGGCTAACCGAAAAACCTACCACAACAATCAACAATAAAATAAACCAAAATGTCTAACCATATTATGTGGTGAGATTGCCACCACTTTGCTGCCACAAATTGATGATATCAGTAGCCTGATTAAGAAGTATAATCATTTTCTTCTGGGAGATCCATGGCTTACTCTCAAGAGCAGTCTTGAGCTCTTCCCACGCATCTTTTCTCGGCCAGAAGAAGTAAGGACTCAAAGGAACAGTCCCATATCCAGGAATTACCTGATCAAGAGCCAACCCAATATTCTTCTCCATCCATATAAACTTCAACACCAGTCTTGGTTTCTCAAATTTCTTTACAGCCCCTTCAGCCGTCTGGAAGAATCAAAGAAACAGAACAAGATAAGCAATACACAACGAATATTAGCTGGGGGGAAGAAAACCAAAACAAAAACAAAAAGGTTTGGACCTCAGTTTCTCGATCTGAAATGGGTTCTTGAGCTTCTGTTACTTGTTCTTCTACAGTGAGAGCTTCTGGTGATGCAAAAGTAGTTAGTCTCTGGTTTCTCAAAATGGGTCTGATTTTTGGGTCAAGAATCGTTGACGAGTATAAAAGATTGGGTTTTGGATAAACAAAAAAGCTTGTCCTGACTGAATTGCAAGAGGGTGTGTGATAAGGAAATGCTGAGGGCGTCAAAATAGTAGTTGCAGTAGATTGAACTGCCATGGATAACATAGTGTGTAAGTTAGGGTTTTAGAGAGGGAAAATAGTTATATATCAGAGAAAGGAAGGTATGATGTTAGAAAAAGCATGTTGTCTATCTTCTTGGCTGAGGAGAAATGCCATGGTTTGGATAAGGGATTTGGGGTTTAGTTTTGGACGATTGGATTGACCAGTAAAATTCACAAAAACAGGCTTCCAAGTAAAATTTATGATGAAATAAAAATAAAGTGCATGGGTTGGGCCCAAGCCCATTAAAAGGTAGAGAAGAAAGCCTCATGAGCCTCTATCCAAATCAGTGGTGTTGTCCAGAAGTGTAATGATGATGCATGGTCAGGGCATTTGAACTCCACAGAGGCTGATAGATTTTGACAAATGGAAAAGATGAAGGGGGAGTGGTGTTGGGAATCAGGACACGTACAAGAAGAAGATGATGCAAAAGGTGACAAAGCAAAGCCGAGATATTCAGAGTAAACGCGACTCCGGATGCTCTATAATATAATATTTGAGCATCCAAAGATTGGGATAATTGTTTTATGGTACCAATGTCCAACTACCTCTCAAAATATGCAATATATAATGGTAGTCGACCTGCTGTTGATTCCTTCGCTTCATCTCTACCTATCTTCACATCCGTTCGATCAACTGAAAGCAACTAATTTGATCTTTACACATAAGCAACTTGTCCAAATTCCATCCAAACTCCAAATCCCCTGTTCCGGCTCGTACCTACAAATGTACTATACTCCAAACATTCGCATATATTCAATGGAATTGAACTTCGAGTCAGGATTTCTGCTTCGTTAGCTTTGACCCAAAACAAAGAACCTTTTCCTCTCGATTCTCCTATATAAATTTCATTTCCTTCCCATCAAATTCCAAACAACCCCAGTTCTCATTCCAACAACTTTGCTATCTATCTTGCTTAATCATGGAATTCAACAAGCACGATCTTGAATGCCAAGACATCTTCCATGATGGTGATAATGATTGCGTTATTGATGATGATAATGATGCTTTCTACATCGAACTCAGAAGACAGATTCTTCTTTTAACAGCAGATGATGAAGGTGAAGATTCTTACCAAGCCAAGCTTACTGATTCCAAGCGAGGATTCAGCAGATTAACGACCCTTCCTCCTTGTGCATTTCAACATGGCAATTATTCCCACCTGTGGGAAGGTGATCATTCTGCTTCCGCACCTTCTTGGTTAGTCAACTTGTGGAAGAGAACTGGCAATGGCACTGGAGTTTTCATACCTCAGATAGTTAAATCCAGAAGAAGGAATAGACATGCAGGTACCTTAACTTACTCTTTGCTTGAGCTGACATTTGTATGATATCATCAACTCTCCGACTGTTTTCTTACCGGCAATTTGGTTTTTAAAGTTTAACTGGTCACGGACATTAACGATAAGCGGTGATTTGCAGGAAGGACGAGCAATGAGGGGTGTAAAATGTTCAGGGCGAAAAAGCAGTGGTAAACTTGCTCATTGATAGAGCTTGGACCAAGATAGTAATGACATTGTAGGTTGGATTGGCCTGCTCACAAATAACTACAGCAAGAAAGATGATAATAAATGTATTGCTCTCTGCAACCCCAAAACGAAAAGATCAGCTCCTATTAAGAATTCAAACACTTGGGTGTGATATCCATATCAGTTTTGAGTTTCAGTCCCTTGTATAAATCCATTAAAACAAACAAACAGATCAATTACAAGTTTCAAAATACTCATAATTAATATTCTCCTACCTCATAATTAATGAATGTGGAAGCACATTCCACATTCATTGCACTTGTAGTCAAATCAACTCCTTCCTTGTATCAGTTTACATGGATAATTAAATCATTTATCTTATGAAAGGAATTTTACAAAGTTATCCTCTGCATCGTGATTTCTGAAAAAGGTCAAATTCATGAAGCGAATCCATTAAGAACAGAACACGTGCTAACTTACAATAACAGAGATATTCCCCTTGACGACTGCATCTCCATCCATTCCCGGACATTTCACAGAACCTGGATTTTGTTATCCTGTAGCTTTGACCTCAAACAAACACAATTCACCTGTCACAATGAAACGAACTCTATTTTGTTCTTCTTCACCGAATCTTGCTATATAAATTCCTCCTCCCTTTTCATTTCCCAACCCACATATTTTTAAGCTTTTCTGCTTTCACCCTCAGCAAAGCTTAACATGGATTTTCATTGCGTCGTTACTTCAAGTCAATCCGTCAGAGACTCTTATTTGGAATTTGAGGGCGATGACTACGAAGATGGTTTCTATGATGAGATTAGCAGGCAGATTTTGATTCTGACAGCTGATGACAGGGATGAATTCCCCCAGATTAAATGTGAAAAAGCACTCCTTTCCGCATGCAAACCAGATTCTCTCGGATTGGCAGGGAAATTTCCTATGAAGTTACAAACTGAAAGCTAATTCAACTGGTGGGGGAGGCAGGACACTCATTCAGTACCAAGTTGGCTTGTGAACTTGTGGAACAGGAGTGTTCATTCCTCGATCTGTAAATGCTAAAAGAACATAAAGCCATGGTATATGTTATTCAACTACTTGACAAGTAGTGTCAATGTTATTTAGAGGTGAAATGATTGAAGCAAGGAGATAATTGGTGCGTTAGACGGTTCCACACAAGTCTTGAGAAACTTGCATGAAAAGCAAGAACAGCTAAATATAATTGTTGGAATTGCACAATTATGTATATTGTGCGTGAAGATGCAGATGCATAGGTCGAATACAATTGGTTAATGGTAGTCGTATTACTTTGCTGTGGGAAGAAGCATGGGGGGTAAAGAAAAACTGCGAATCGGAGGCAGAGAAAGCCATTGAAATGCATGTGAAAGAAGTATATTATTATACAAAAGCCACACGCTCTGATATATGCTTGCTTGAAATCACGGCAACAACGGCTGTAATGTAACGGCCATATATCTGCATTCTTGTAAAAATTAAATAAATCATAAAAACATCAATCAGACCATTCTACATCTCCACCTTCTAGCATTTATTAGCCTCAAATCCAATTACTGATTTTGCCAAATCGAAACCGACACGTGTCCCTTGTTGCTGCACATTCCCGATTATCGACAACGCCGAGTTGGTTGGTGCAAACGCAAAACAAAACGTCCCATCCGCATCAACCGGTATCAAGTAATTCTTCGCCGGCAATGGCAATACGTTGCCACCGGGGAAATGAAACGACACCGTCGGAACCTCCACACTAGTCTTCGTCGACAAGTCGTAACACGTGTCGAACAAAGCTACCTCGCTAGTAATCGGCAAATGCTTCGTTCCTTTGACAAAAGCATCACGTAAAGCGTTATATGCTACCGTCTGTAGCCGCGTAACCGCCGTCCCTGAGTCCACGATAATCCCCCCATTACCTGACTTGTCGATTTCAAACACCGACTCAGGAATATCTAACATCTCACCTCCAACGCTGAGATCCCTCAATCCAACGTAGTAAAACGTATCCAGCTCATTATTCCGTAATAACGGAGCAGTAACAGCGCTAGGAAGCAAATTCGAGTTGAATTCAATAGTAGAAGCCGAGTCAGAGTCACGATCCACAAGACAATACGAAAACGACGTGGCATTAATCTGAGAAGGAAAAGACAGCTTCCCACCACCAAGTCCTAGCAAACCAGCAGCTCCAATAAACAAGCCTTCATTGTTATGGCCACACCCAATAGCCACATTATCAACCGAAGCCAGGCCCAGAGTTATAGTCTCCGTCACGAAGTCCCCAACAGTGTACGACCCGTCTCCGTATGACACCTCGTACAGACAGGTGTCGTTGCGGCATTCTGATTCGTCAAGGGACTGACATTGTTTCGTATCACAAGAAAGAGGGGAGTACGAAGTCGAAGAAGATGGCCTGAAGATAGGGTCGGCTTGGTGATAACATTCAGCGCAGGGTTCACACTGTACCCAGTTGACGTCACTACCGGTGTCCAGGACCATGTAAACGGGGGTTGGAGGCTTGCCGATTCCAATTCTAGAGAAGTACTCGCCACTTCCTTGACTGGTGCCGGAAATAATCGGGCCTTGTATATCTTCAGCTTCGAACAGCGAATCGGTATTAACTACTGGTTTAAGATCTGACGAGGAAATGTTACGGATGGCCAGATCTAAACGAGTTGCGAGTGATTTGACTCGGGATGAGTCACGCTCGAGTCGGGATAAGGTAAGCGATTTATAGTCGGCGTGAGGTTTAGTTCTCTGGACTGATATTCTGGAATGCAGCTGTAGTGTAAGCGAGGTTGGGGAGGATGAGGACGGGAAAGACTCTTCCTGTGGGTAAGTTTTTGAAGTGAAAATTTGTTTGGTCTTTAGAAGGGAGGATTGGACATCAAGAAGCGTAGTTTGGAGGTGAGAGATGGGTGATAAAGTTCTCGAATAAACAAACGGAGCAGTGAAAAGAAGAAAAAAGAAGACAGGAAATGTGGAAGCGGCCATTGTAGGGGGGGAAGAAGGAGAAAGCAATGAAGTTGGAGAGAGGTGGCATGTGGTTATTATAGTAATAAGAAAGAAGAGTAGAGTAGAGAGAGTGGTTCACATCGAGCTTGTTAGAGATCAAAGAATTTAAGGATAGATAAGGAATGTCACCTAGGCTTCTTTGCTTTTTGGACATTGTCTTTGCATGTCAAAGACTCATTTCCAAGACTTTCGCCAAGTGTTTCCAACACAAAAACAATAAAAAAAGTTAAAAAGATTGGAGATTTGCGTAAATCATGACTGACTGTTTTCAGTTGTGCTGTTTTTCTACAGCTGATATTCTATCATATTTCATTTTGTAATTCTGCCTGAGCTCATTAGAACTAAAACCCTTCTATCTTTTATCAACATTTTACTAATTTCATTCTTCAACTGACAATACAATTTAACGGAACTTATCGTAAATGGGATTTCATCAAACAATACAATGTGGTTTCTTTTTTGATGGGTGCAATAATAATCATTGCACTTCAGTCTTTGATATCACTCTTTAGACCACTAATGATTTCCATGCGTTGGACCATTCTTTTTCAAGAGCGAAAGCATGAGCTGGAGTTAGCTGAAAGCAAAGATTATTTGGACCTACTTGGTGGGTCAAACAATTGGACCTTTTGGCTTTAGTAGGTCTCCAAGTCTGTTTTTCTTTTTCGCTTTAGTAGAGCTTACAACTTATGGAACAATATGTTAAAACCATAATAGACTTCCCATTAATTCCATAATCAGCCTCTGCCAAAATGGAATATTTAATAAGGAGTGGTGTGTCCAAAAAGGAGACCCAAAGGCTGAAATGTATTTGGGCCGCACCAACAAAATCCAAGCTTAATCAAGTGAACGATGCCGCCGTGAGGACAATAAAGGACATTTAGGTCATTCAACTTTGATATGGAACCCTAATCCATCGCTTCTCCATGTTTATAAAGAGAACGTCTCCCATATGCTACCTGCCGTGCGTCTTCTCTTCCTCCTCGATTATTAGCTGCAATAACATTCTCTGTAAATGTTTTTCTTTAAAATGTAGTATTTTGGGTGTGAGAATGGGGGAATGGGCAAGCAGGGATTGTGTGTATCGGCGTTGTGCTTTAATCAAAATGCACATTGATTCCGAAAGAGTTCCCTGCAATATCAAAAATTTATTTATAGGGAAGATGGGCAGTTGTCTTTCAGTATTTTTACCGTTGAAATTTCTCAACAATCATCTTCCCCACATTTACTAGAGGGTCCTTTTCCAACACATCTGTGAATAAACTCACATTCCTGGTTTAAGAATTTTGTTAAACATACTTGTAACTTTTTTTCCCGAATAGATCTGACTGAGATTCGGCCGTCATCCAATCCACTTGGGGCTATTGAAACGATGGGCTATTAATATGATGCTACTTTATTAGCCTCAAATTGCTTCAATAAGGCACTTTTCAAATTGCCTTTAGTTACACCAGCATAGTTGCATCCTTTGAGAACAGGCAAATCATAACTAATATCTTAAAAGCAGAAATAGTTGCATAAGCAACCCTGCAAGAGGCCTAACATGGCCCTGCAAAACAAGTCAACGAAGCAACATCCTGTTTCCACGACTCTTCTTAGAAGGCAGATCCCCAATTCCAAGGTAACTCATGAGCCTGCAAGAAGTTTTCATATATTGTTACAAGAAAATGAGGATTTTAACATAGTCAATGGTGGGATCTGACCGGCGGTTGCGCTTTACCTGTCATGGCAAAAACGATTTTAACATAGTCAATGGTCCCGCCAAGCGTTGTGTTTTTGCGGTAGTTGATATCAACTCATCTGGAAGATGTTTTGGACAAATAAGAGACAGGCAAACAGAGTAGTGCGCCACAAAAACTAAGGGTTGCTAACCAAATAATTTGGTATTTTGCCAGATAGAAGATTAGACAATGGTAGCAGGTTAGCGCTGAAAACACTATAGAAATACATGAGCTAACAATTTAGCAACATTCTCCGCATCAGATAGAAGACTTTCATGTTGTTCCAAATTTTGAATGCCCGGTCGATAGACTGGTGTGGCTAAGGGATTAGGGGTACTTGTATCGATTGTCTTTGCCAATATGTATCCAGTATTATGCTGAGATCCGCCTCCTTTTCAAGCAAAAGGGAACAACTGATACAGATGTATACATAAACAAATGAGGAATATCCTTTGCAATCGACTCTAAGCCATGCAGTTTGTAGTTCATGTTCTGATGCACCGAAGCCACTTGTAGCGCTGCCAACCATTGTAAAAAGATGTAACATCTCCAGCCTATACAATTCTTAAAACACAAAATATATCCATATCAAACTTCCATGTTCTAGGATACGATCCATGTGCGTAAAATGTGACCAACGAGAGAAGCATTGATGAGCAAGTCAAGCAATCAAAACAAATAGAAAAGAAAAATGTAAGCTTAGTTCATGCTAGAAATAATCAACTTCAGCTAATTAGACCCCATTGCTTTACCCCTTGGAAACGTATTCGATAGTTGCCTGATAGGTGACAGAATTTGTATGGCAGATGAGGATTTTTACAGCTTAATCAAGGTAAAAACTTGACTTAGCTGCCCAGTCAAGTCCCTCCTACAGAATGATCTGCACAAGGGAGAGTCGGTGGTTGCTATATGAAACAATGTGAATGTTACTGGTGCTGAGCTTATCATGAAAAAACCATCAATACCCAAGTTACGGAAACTGTATATGAACATGAATTCAATGGACCGAGCAGGTTACAAAGTCCAACTAAAAGGTTAATCCATTATATATAAGAAGAGGCAAGCGAAGGTGAGAGTGACTTTTCCAACTTTCATCAGATGTAATCAGGCTTAGTTCTACAAAAGCATTGATAGTGTGGTGTATGGATTAAGGAAATGTGAATTAATTCAAGGTCTTTACATAAAAATAAAAATTATCATAATTATCACCGGTGTGATCATCCACCTCTATCATTATTAAGGTATTCACTATCATTTCCTCTACCATAATTAAAATCACTATTATCATTATTGACCACCACCATTATTATTATTAGTATTAAAATAATTATGAATATTAAAAATTTAAATAGGTAAATATAGATAAATATGAGTCCATATATATGTACACACACGCTTGCGGATTACATATTTACTGTTAATACTTGATTTATACAAATGGAATTATCAATGCATCAACAAAATTGCATCTTTGAAGCCCAGATCTGTGATGGCTTTTCTAAAACAAGTATTTCTTGTTCGTCCATCATGTATAGCAACTGTAATGATTCTGCATATAATATAACTGAAAGGGCACTAATACATGGATCTTTTTAGAATGGGGGTCATGGTTGAGCATAACAATAGCAAACCTCTTTGTCTTTACAAGGATTGTTGGGTTAGAGACCGTTGAATGTAAAGCATGAATCACTGGTAAGATGTAGTTTTATAACAGTGTAGTGGTCAAAATGCACGTTTGTAATAAAATAGTTAAGAGACCGGAAATACTTGAAAAGTAGATGGATTGTACTGTATGAACAGGTAAAGCATAAGGCTATGGTATTATTATAGAGAAATACTATATTGTACAAAAGAATATAATGGGTAATATTCAAGAACACATGGGCGTAGAATATTAAATTAAGTAGAAAAAGTCATATCATAAATCCATACGGCATATCTGAATGTAAAAATGAGGAATTTGTTAATATAAAGAGAGAATAAATATAGAAGAAGTTGACAAATGTGAGAATGGGTTTAATCGTTTGGGAAAATGGAATATTCCAAGCTCCAAGTTGAAGCCCCACATCGATCAATAAATGACTCGTCTTGATTAAATATAATGAAAGGGTCATTTGGCTCTTGGACGCCCTCAACAGACACTTTCCAACTCCACATCCCGAATCGTTATCTCCCTTTCTCCTCAAGATTTTCCAGGTCCAGCCACAACCAACACCTCCCATTCCATGGCTCCAAGTCTTCCTATGCTTCACAAATTCAACGGTCAACCCGAGCTTGTTTATCAATTTTACAATGATATTGGGTTTGTCCATGGAATGTGATAAGCTAGTGGCGGAGGAAAAGGAATATTCAGAGGAGAAATCCGAGGCAGTTGGTTTTCCAGGAACAAAGGAAAGATAAACATGGTCGTAAGAGTGGTCCTACAAGGAGGAGCGGCTAATCGGCAGGGCAATAAAAAGCGTACAAATAAGAAAGTTGTATGAGGGAAGGAATCTTGGATTCCAAAGGTATCAGAATATGTTTAAAATTGAGGAGTGCAGCTGATTAATTTAACCAAGAGGATAAGTTAAAAAAAAGCAAGAGAATATACCCACATTTAACAGCCAATCAAATTCGAAATAGGCCATAATATCCTCCAGGTATATTCCAAATGTGGACCTCTACTGTACCATTATAGAATAATTAATGCACACCAAACGACAATGATGATAATAATAATAATTGTAAACATGTCTGTCGTTTTGGCCAAATATGATATTCTCAGAAATTCCCTGGAGATTGGCATCGAGGAATACTCAGATTCTTGATTAAGCCGTCGAGTTTAAATTAAGAAATCCATAATCTTAAATTAATGCCCTAATATGACTAGATCACCGTCATGCATGGATCATGAAAAATCTTCTTCTCTTAATTACTTTTATTCATGACATTGATCATGCGCTGCACACTTAAACATGGAAAGGCTTCCCATAACAGGCTTATTTTTTTATAAAATTAATTTGTTCTTCGTATTTATTTTTCTTCATCTGTCGTTTTCGTTTATCAATCATTTACTCGATGAAAAGTTATTCTTTGAAGCAGTATGTGTTGGTATGAACAGTTGGTGGAGGCAGAACCGGCCTTTACGCAAGTGTGTATATATATATATATATATATATACACACAGTCAAACCAAATGCAAAAGATAAGATTCTTGACAATTAAAGGAATATTTAATATCTAAATATAAAATTAATTTTTATTCATATAAATATTGGAAATATATGAAATGATATTGCTTCATGGTATATATTTTGTAACATGGAAGTAGCATTTTTCAGAATAGGTGATAATGTGGGCATTGAATTATAAGGAGACTCATTCTTCATAAATTCAACTGAAATCAACTTTGCCAACGCTGACTATCTAGAGGATGACTTGTTCTGCATTCGTAAAGATGTACGAACTTGGTGCAATCGATCAAGTAGCATATATTCTTTTTATTTAATTAATTTTCAAGTTTGAATTCTAGAGATAACTATAACTACTTTGACATGCGTTAGATCGACGAGTATGAACGCAATGTCTTCCAACCATGTTAGGTTCGCGAACTCAACTCCAATGGTTGGTTCCTTGTTAAGAAAACAAATAGAGCAAATGCCAATAAATTCTAATGTCAGTGCTTGCAGAAGAAGCCATTTCCATGCATCTTATTATTATTATGTGACATTGGATATGAAAACTGACCGTCTGGTTTGTTTGTTGCGTCTTGTCGTCAACCACCTCAGACTGAAGACTGAAAATTTCCTAAATACCGTTGAAAATTGAGGTTGATTCTGCAGCAACAACTCAGTAATCGATAGTTTATTCAAGCTCTGTCTTCTTACAATCCGACTACAACAACAAAAGTTGGAACGTAAAAAAAGAATTACAAAACAAAAGGATTAATGTCATGTAATAAGCCTCTCATTTTCATTATTTGGTTACAAAATTTTACAGCTCTCTCAAGTTATCGGATGATATAATCACAACGTAGGGGAATTCGTTGTCGTATGGGTGGAGGAGGATGAAGCAGGGGAATTAGACGGAGCGCCATCATGGCCTTCGCTATGACTACTCATTCCTTCTGATTGTGAATGTTGTTGCTGCTTCGGATTGGTGGCTAGTGGTAACGCCAGAGGTGTATAGATGCCATTGGCAGCTGCCATGGTTGTTGCTGTTTCCCCTGATGCTGTTGTTGCAGCCACGGAGGCATATTCTGGCGGTGGCACCCATATTCCGCCTACCACTACAAAGTGTGGTGCTGGTGGATTACCATTATTGTGAATTGCGGGGCTCGGTCTTCTGGTATGCAATCGGTATTTCTGAAACAAAATCCAAAAATGATGATCAAATCTCATGTAAGCTTCTTAACAGAAAATATGTCGTCTTAATTAGTATCGCTAACAACAGTGAATCATCATAAATAGATCATTACACACCTGTAAATGGCTCTTGACTTCATCGTTAGTCAGCCCATCCACCTTCATTAGCTCTCTAATTTGCTTTGGTGTTGCTGCTGTTAACGATAATTATAATACAATTTTTTAGATGAATCAAGTTAATGAAGAAATGGATAAACATTCTTTTGGGTTCAGCCTTGAAATTAAATATGACTCACCATGTGAACCACCAAGCTGTTGAAGCGCATGCAAGAAGCGTCTATGCAATTCCGGTGACCAGCATCGTCTTTGTTTTCTTTGAGTATCTTTCTCTTCCTTCTTCTTGTTTCCACCCCCACCACCAGTCTCTCCTCCTCCTGTTCTTGTCTCCGTGGTTGAGCTAGTAGCCGAAGCCCCAACTGAAGATGGGGTTTTAATGGTGGTGCTATGATTACTTTTACCGTTACTTTTCTCCTTGTGAAATGGCTGAAATGCTCCTCCATTTCTCTTCACCTCCGTCACCGCTGCCCTTCTAGGCAAATCCTGCAACGATCCAAATGATTTTCCTGAACTTTAGCCTTCTCAGTGACCAAACACAACCCAAAAAAATAATAATAATAGAAGGGTAAAGAATGGTAGCTGGTAGGTACCACTTTCTCTTTGACAGGTTGCGGATCTGGGGAAGATTGATTCCACAACTGAACAGATCTAAGCCATTCAGATTTCTTCTTTTGATCATTTATGTTGATACTTGTACTGGGATTATGAGAATGATGCTCCTCCTGATCGTCTTCGTCATCATCAATCCCTTTGCCGTTATCATTGTGAGAAGAAGAATCAGCCCTTTTGATAGGAATAAATTCCTCGAGTACAAGGGGTCTAGTTCCGGTTCCATCACTGGATCTTGTCTGCTCTGAACACTCCGATTGTCCATGCACATACTCCGTGGTTGTACCGGATAACTCCCTCTTGCATGCCTCAATGGCTGCCATGTTCATATCATGCATTTAAGAAATTAGTAAAACATCTTGAACAAGAAATAGCCACTAATTTTCAGTAAGACAGAGAGAAGAAGGAAACAGAAGGAACCTTGAGTTACGAGCTCTAAACACAAAGGAAGCTCGCGCTGAAAGACCTGGATCTTTTTTCTCTCTTCTTCTAATGCCTGTACATAATCATGGCAGCGCTGCAACTTATTGGCATAATCCATTTGATTGTTCTAATGGTAGGAGAGTTAGAATTAGAGGTAATTAAGGAGATGATGATGGTGGGGGGTGATAATTAATGAGAGAGTATAACAAGCGGGTTTAAGTCTGAAAAACATAGATAGGTAGATAGATCCGAAGGCAAACAAGAAGAATATGAGACGGGAATAAAAGGATCGAACCGGAATCAAATCAAGGAATAAACTTGTAAGAGAAAAACAAAACAAAACACAAGGATCCGATGGTGCAAGATTACAAGCCGATAGAAATCAACGAGAGAAGGGAAACCGGAAGGAAGAGAGAATCAAAGTCGGGGCGTCGCGTACTAAACGAATCTTTTGACGTGGTGGGGGCATCTATATATACTATACACACATACATAACCAAAAAAAAAAAAAAAAGAGAGAGACAGGTGTTTGTGAATATTCGAGGGTGCGATTCTCCATTCGTCGCTTCCATGTAATGACGTCATTAATGGAAATAAAAGGAGATTTTCGGTTCAGATAAGATCGGTGGAATCTATCCTATCCTTTGTACCTACCTGCTCATCTACCAACTCTTATTATTGTCCAAATATTTCTTTACTTGATTAACTCTCTCTTACATGTATTATAGCTTCCATTTTGGAATCAATATTCCAGTGGTAATTATCCATAATAAGGAAAACCCTCCACCCACCCGATTATTGCATTTCTGAAACTAAATAATTGAAAGGATACACCGGAGAATTTCTTTCCATTCTTAAAAGTACATGGTGCTATTGGAATCAAGACCAGTGATTATCCATCATTTTATATGGTGGGAATGGAATATTCCAGGGATTTATTAAAGAGGAATCTTTTGTCAGGAGTATTAAATAATAACTGTGTTTTTTTTTTTTTTCTAAGTTGTTTATTAGTGTTAGAGAAGTGGCTCTTCACACCTTTCAAGGGCCAATTTATCACGATTAGCCTAACTTTAACCTTTCTCTCTCCTGCCCTGCCCTTTATTTCCTTGCATTTACGGTATGGTTAATCATTTGTTTCTGCCCACTCGCCCTGCTGGCGTTTGATCTTTCTTCCCACTCAAATGAGGCACACGTGGCAACAGGGTGGCCTTCACACCGTTTCGGATGCGGACGGCAACTTATTGAAATCAATCGGATTGATCGTCTCTGACGAGCTGACGTGGATTTTGAAATGAAAAGGCTGTAATTTGGTACCAAAAGGCTGTATCAATGCATATTCTATGGACTTTTTTTTTTTTTTTTTCTTTCCCCCCTGATATTTACATGTATAGAAATGAACATCTTAATATTAGGTTGAAGTTGTGATGAACTTAGAAAGAGAGAAGGAGAATCTAATATCCAAAGAGGAAATCCGAAAGTTAAGGTTATGGGAGAAAGGATATTGATTGGAGGTTATGAAAAGGTAGTAGTAGGGTTCGTGGCCTTTATGGGGTGGTTGAGCCACTCTTTGAATTAAAACCACAAATCCTATTATAATGAAATAATCAAGGCTACTCTAAAGATTTCATCAATTATACTCGAATGAACTGTTCAATTCTTCTGTATCAGATGTTGAAATAATTCTTTTAGTCAATGATTTTTCATCCAAAGCTGCATGCCATTAGGAACAATACATAAGCGCCACGCTTTTCTCCTAATTATCATTAATCAGCCTGCAAACAACTTTCTTTGATTTATTTTTAGTTATACTAAGATTAATCAAGTTTTAAATAAATATAATAATATAAATTATTTAAAAATAAAAAAAAATATTAATAAAAGCTTTTCTGTATTTGAAGTAGAAGAATGCAGAACTCAAGGTATGTGGTTGAAGGGACTGTTGAGCAAACATTGGGCATATTCTTTAGAATGAGTATAAAAATGAGAGGAATAACCATTTGCATAAACAACTAGGTTTACTCTGTACATTAGGCATTGCATTAACCAAATTTACGTCAACTTGTGGATAGAAGACCGGATCCATTTGTTATTTAGGTAAGAACATTCTTCGGATATTATTTTTTTCGACAATAAATTATGACTGTGTCACCACTTCCGTCACGTTTTTCAATTTGATGCATCATGCAATCTTCTTTTGGATTTGATCCCCACCCAAAAAATAAAAAAAAGAAAGTTGCTTGATGCTGAATCTCTATAGAGATATTCTGAAACAATAGCGATGATGATGTTAACGTTGATTGATATAATCAGCATTTTTAATAGGAAGATTATCAACACTTATTAATGTAGTGTAATAATATAACTTGATACAATATAATACACGAATTGATTCATAACTCTGTCATGAGGATTGGTGATAGAGGAATCTATTGATATTACAAAAACTTTACTAATCTTTATAATACAGGATCGACATAACATATGCATAATTATGCATGTGAGACGACCAGCTTTCGAAGATAACAAAGTTACCCGGATAGATAGTGCTATAAAAAACAAAGCGTCAGATAGCCATGCATGTGATCAAGCCTTTACATCTTCTGGAGCCCCAGCTGTAGCTGTCGCATGAGGTTTTTGCCCATCCTGCTAAGAAAAGAGCCCACGATGCTATTCGTGTTGAAAGGCTGAGAGGGCCCATTTTATCGCTTGGTCGTGGAATCCGGATGAAAATGAATATCAGCGTGTCGTATCCAAGTCCAAAATTTACGTTCAATTTTAGCTTAATTTTATGTTGTCACTTTAACCTGTTTGTCCATTAAACATGTAAAATATGGGGTGTTATATGATTTCATTTTCTGGGTTTTGTTTACTTCAGTCTGGCAAATGGTAATTAGCTATGAATGATGGTTCATTAATTTGCTGAATCCGCAATCTGCTGCATCTTCTTCCACACCGTATTGAAATTAGGTAGCTAGTAGTAGAAACAGAAAAAAATAAAAAAAAAAAGGATTCCCAGGCAATCTCTCTTGCTTGAGTCTTTCCGATTATATTGAAAACTGCCATGTACAAGTGACAAAAAACTCAACTTCTTTTACAGATTTAATGGACAACTGCAGCCTGTAGTAAAATAAAGATCCCTTGTAGGAAATCTCTCGGTCAAAACATTATCTAGAAAGAAATAATTTACTTTTATAAAGTTATAACTATATAAATATACACACAAGAAATTTAATAAAAAAATTATAAATTCCTTATATTTCAAATAAATGGATGATATACTAAAAAAAATTTAAATAATTAATTTGAATTCAATTTAATAATAAATAGATGAAACTTAAATAGTTGAATTCATGGCAGACGACAAAGTGTTGTGACGAGACATGAAACAGGGGCGGCAATTCCATCAAGTCTGACTCATGGAAAGGACTGTGATGAGATGACTTTAAATTTCCCACATTTTCCTTTCTCATACAACACCAACAACTGGTGATATTTACTTGTTCCTTTCCGACATTCATCTCACTAGATGTACTGTTCTTTCACAATATGTAGCCATGCCCTTTCCTACAGTCCTATTTCTGTACCCCCTTTTTTATTTTTTATTTTTGGTTTTTCTTCCCTCATGTCATTCACCACAATTAACCTCTTCCTGCATTACTATTACCAATCTTACAAGATCTCCCGCATATACATTTATTCTGAAAAATATCTCCAACGATTTATTCTTTCAACTTCAGTTGGTATTTTCTTGTCATTAATTCCAAATATCATGGGAATTAATTAACGTACTTTCCAACATTTGCTCAGATTCAGATTGGAGTTTCTTATTCAACTACTGCTGATTTTTCTTTTTTGAAATAATAGTAATAATAATACTGTTTCTTATTTATTTCAACAAAAGGAAAATAGAAAAAAAAAAAAAAAGACAGTGGCTTGTTTTTATGGTTCCTCATTTAGCAGTTGTTTTGGAACCACAAAAATGTCACTGTAAGAAAGCTACGAACTTCTGTTGGCAATGCATGAACCATTTCACATACAAGTGATTTGATGATGCGTAAAATTGCATGGACAAAAGGGCACAGAAAGAGCTCTAATGTCCATAAAAACCCTATACATCAAAAACCCTAGAGCCAAACCTAGTACTTTTATTTATTTATTTATTGGTATGGTGGACTATGTATGATTTGAAGCTTAGGAAAAGAAGAAAAGGAAGGTTATGCATTATAAGTTGATGGGATGGTCAGGTCAAAAATGCACGAGGGGACACTAAGATTTTGATTCTATGTCCAATCAGAAAGGTGACCCACACCACACCAGCAATCTGCCCGGGACTTTAGCCCAGTCTATGGTTGTTGACCTTCAAATGTTATGATTACAGGCATTTTAAAAGCTTTGGGATGGCATTGCTATTTGCTGCATTCAAGTTTCACTTCATATATTAACTCATCTTAGAATCTTGGCTTCGAATCCTACGAACTCTTTCTAACTTTACATTAATTAATGATATCATTCAAAAATAATTTATATAATAGATAGTCATTCATGATATGGAATAGAATATATTGAATACATGTACAATATATGAAATTATAATTTAATTTAAATATAAAATTTTCCTCCATTAATAAAATATAATTTATTTTTATTTCTATAAAAGTAAAGAATATGTAAGAAATATATTACATATGTCATGAAAGACATTTATTTTATATATAACCAACTACTTATAATATATAATTGTATTTTATATTTGTAGTATTAAGTTAAGTGAATAATTGATATGTGGTTAGCATTCAATTTCATTATGGATGAATATTAAGTTCATATAAAAACAAATTTAGATTGTAATTTGAATAGAATAGAAGAAGAAGAAAGAGTGAAACTTTGTTCATCTTATGTACGAAAAGTTTGATGGAAAAATGGGCAATGGAGTAATGTGGGAGAAGCAGCTGATATATATCAACAGTAATAATATCTTCTCATGTCGACGCCCGACGTCTCTGTCAATACATAGACCTCTTTAAGCCATAAAGGCAAAAGAGGGAGTGAGCGAGTCACGCCTTCAGTTGTACAGTTAGCATTTGCTCCACCTCTACACATGTCTCGCCAACACTCACTTTTGCCTGGGCGTGAACTTAAAAGAGACTGGGAGTGTGTTCATATGCATACAACCAAACAAGAAAGCCGACTCTTAAGTTTCCCGTTTGACCCATCACTCGGTCCAGATGGACAATTCACTCTTGTTTTTGTCAATGATTTATGGCAATAGTTCCATCCTTGCCATTTGGGGTTCTTTCCCTCTCAGAATTCAGAGCGTTGAAGGGAAATACTGAATTGAAATAGAGATAAAGAATGCTTTCATTAATTATGCATGAAGGAAGACGAATGAAAGGCCTGGGATTTTTTAGTTCCGAACCCAAAAGAAAGCTGTATAAAAATTAAAGGTTGAGAACAAATTCAAACCCAGAATTTGAATCCGAAAAGTGATCCTCGTGAATATAGCTTCTAGATCTCTTTCACTTCATATCACCTCATTTGCTTCTTCGAATCGTTTTTAATGGTTGCAGGCCTTAGTTTTTTATTTATTTCATCAAGAATGTGTCAAGATATTAATGTCTGATGATAATTCTGTGGCTACCAGCAACTGTATACCCTTCAAGATGAAGAGAAAGCAACACATATTGATGAACTTGTGATTTAATATGACCAGGAAGTTGGATAAGTATCTTTAATTTATTGAAAATTAAATAATTAGATTATGTAATATATCTTCTTATAGATTTACATATGTATATATATATATATATATGCATACACAGAAGTGAGTGTCAAGCTGCTAGCAATTAACTTTTTTAACTGTTCGATCTCTGCTAGCCACTTCAGGTGGTGTTAGCATTGAACTGGTACGCCATTCTATGCATTTTTCCTCTGCATCTTTCTCCCTTCTTCTTTGCCTCCTTCATTAACCCCAAACCTTTTCCTCTTGCTTGCGTCTTTACCTAAACAAGATTTTAAGAGTCAAAATCTTTTAGCATTTCTAGACATCTCTCATCTTCTTAACCAAAACCAGAAAAAGCAATTTCTATATCTCTCTAGCTCTCGTATAATTGTCCCTCAACCATGCATACACCTTCGATCACCTACCTATCTTCCACTCGAACTGTCTGTGTAGAAGCTAATGATCAAGAAGATGATGATTCACTCTTTCTTTCCCTTGGACCTCCTGGCCAACAACAACACCTTAGCACTAAATACCAACCCAATAACTACCAATCTTCTTTGAACAAACAGCGAAAATTTGAGGAAAACCCTACCGGTGAAAGTGGTGTAACTGTAGCTCTCCATATTGGCCTTGGCCTTCCGACAACAACGACAGCAACAACGAATGTAGTTACTGCTAGGAACAACCCTAATCACATTGGTTCTCTCGTTGAAGGCCAATACTGGATTCCTTCTCCATCACAAATTCTTGTTGGTCCTACACAGTTCTCTTGTTCTGTCTGCAACAAGACATTCAATAGATACAATAACATGCAGGTTTTTTAGATAGCTATTACATATGGTTTTCTGCTCGTCTTTGTAGTTCTTCAAAATATTTTCATTCTGGTGTTATTTGATTAACATAGCTGAATTCTCTGTTCGTTTTATTTTTCTTTCTTTGTAACCTTCTAGCTTATGTTGAATCTCTTTGATTAGATGCACATGTGGGGGCATGGATCACAATATCGAAAAGGACCTGAATCTTTAAGAGGAACGAAGCCAGCTTCTTCAATGCTAAGATTGCCATGTTATTGTTGTGCTGAAGGATGCAAGAACAACATTGGACACCCAAGATCAAGGCCATTGAAAGATTTCAGGACTCTGCAAACGCATTACAAACGAAAACATGGTGCCAAACCATTTGGATGCAGAAAATGCGGCAAACCATTTGCCGTGAGAGGAGATTGGAGAACACATGAGAAAAATTGTGGTAAACTTTGGTTCTGTATTTGCGGTTCCGATTTTAAGCACAAGAGATCACTTAAAGACCATGTGCGTGCTTTTGGAGACGGGCATGCTCCACATACAGTGGAAGTTTGTGAGATGGACGAAGAAGAAGAAGAAGAAGAGGAAGAAGAAGATGTTGCAGATGACTACAACGATGATGAAGATGACGATGATGCAAACAATGCCAATCAATGTAATAATGGAAGTAGTGGTCAAGGTCCAATTTTCTTTTAACAAATAGAAAAACATGTCCATAAGTGGAAGTTTAAGTGGTGATTGTGATTAAGAATTGGCAGTAACTATTTTGGTGTTAGCTGTATGAGGGAGATAAAAGGAAGAGAGAAGATGAGGACAAACAGAACAGTATAGTGAAAGGCCAAGGTTCTATATATGCATTTAATGTTGGAAGTGCTAGTTCGATTATCTAATTAAAGAACCCTTTTGTTTTTATTTCTTTATATTTTCTTAATAATTTTGTTGGATTAATTCACTTTTTTCTTTTGTCAAATAAGTAAAAATCAGTAGTGAGTGCAGTGCAGATAAGAGCAGACATGAAGACATGTACAGTGGAGTCACAGATTCTACTGTTGACAGCAATGAAATTGCCACAGATATAGCGTACTCTCCATCTCTTTTCTCTGTCACATACATATAGATATACACACACAAATTCATATAGGAAAAAGAGAAACTAAGAGAGAAAAAAGATTATATATATGGGTTCAGTCTCTCTGAGTGAGCTTCGACTAGCACTACTACTACTACTAACACTTTGATCGAGCCTCTCCTCTCTTTTGTCAGTAGTAAGCGAGAGAGAAGGACCACTGCAAATATATATATATATATATATATATATATTTTTTTTTTTTTTTACTCTTTTTGGGGTTTCACCCAAAGAGCTCCCATATTGCCTTTTCAGACCAACTACAAACAGATACTACGATACAATTTTCAGGCACTCTATCTGTTACCTGCCATTTTTTTAACCCCTGATAATGTGGCAATGCATGCCCTAGATACCCTCACTCTTTCTACTGTTTATTATCATCACCTTCATCATCATCATCAGCCTTTCTTTCTTTGCCTTTGATTCTTCTCCTTTTTCTTTTCTCTCTCAATTCTATCCTTTTTACCTTTCATCATCGCTCTTAAAAATCTGTGCTGCCATGCATGCATGCATTCTTAATATATCCCACTTTTACAATTAACTAATTTTTTTTCAAGAAAATTTTGATCACCATTAGTGTCTAAACAGTCAGACTCGGTAAACGTAGTGTTGTATTATCATTGTTTTAATTCATAAGGCGAATTACAAGAGTATATATATGCAATGGACAGACACGGTATACTCTCTAGTAGAAGTACAAGTTTACGTAGTAAATAACAAATACAAGAAGATGATAACAACATCAAGCTACGAAGCCTAAAACCGTCGGTCCTTAAAGAGTCAATGTTCTGTACGAAAATGGTGATATTGCATTAGTATGCTACAAAAGTAGATGGCTAGATATTTAAGATTCATAGAGCCTGAACCAAGGTAAGTTTATTATGTAGTCAGAGACTCATATGGATCTTCAAAACTATGAAAGCATAATGAAAATTTCTAGATATCATCTTTTACCCTATTCAGTCTCAAAAACAAAAGTTTAGCAGAAGCGTGTAACCCTTTATCATGACCATGTTGTTTTCATCCTCGCGCAAAGTACATTTTGTATTAAACAAGCATAGTCCAAGGCCCCTTTATGTATGTCTCCTGATATAAAGCATAAAAGTGGTTCTGTTCTAATGTGTGTGGTTGATTTTACATATTTCCCTATTCAGGCTTCTAATGGAGTTTTTGTGTGAAAAACAAACAGTTTGCGAGGTTTACTTAACCTATCAACTCATTTTTAAGGCCTTTCTCCTTTTCTTTATATTTCTTTGATCAAAGTGACATCTTTTTTCTATCACTTTATAAAGTGTAAATGGGTTCAATAAAAAGAATACATAATAAAAAGGCAAAGATGTAATATATAGGCAGTAGTCAATAAATATACTGCCTTTACCAAGTATGCACTAACACAGCCTCACTGGTTGGCAAAACAGCAGGGAGTTCATGCGTCCAATTCAAGGATTCAAACCTGTGACCCTGTGACCCCTATGGCCCAATATGTTTTGTTGGTTTCTATTCATCTTCTACCTAAAAAGCAAGACCAACACCATGAACTTGTAGCTTCTCCTGACAATATTGTTCCTTAACTGAAATTACATTTCATTGAATTGTCATTTTACAGACTCACCTCCTTCTCAGAATTTATTCTCGCTGAAGAAGAATTCAAGAAGGTGAAAAGGAATAAGTTTACTGCACTTTTGTTACGTAATTAATATCTGCCCTTGCTGTACTCATATATTTGCAAGGGAAACGGTACTTCCGCCTCACCAAAAATCTTTCTTGGTAAGAGGGATCGCCCAAGATTCTAAGGACCGGCAAATGTCCATAAAAATACTCAATTTAATTCAACAATACCATCCTTTAGATTTATGCATGAAATAGGTAAATTCAAGTATAAATCACCTTTCTTAGTTCTTGCCTTAGAGATGATTTCATCAGTTAGATATTTTTATAATCACAAATTTAACAATTAATTATTAATAAAATTATTTATATGTTGATTAATTAATTATAGGGAAGCAATTTCTTCCTGCGACCTTATGAAAAGGAAATTAATCTCTTTTTTTTTATAATGATAACTTGGAAATACCAAATGCTTTATATAAAAGATACGCTCATTCTTTCATGTGACTTAATTCATAGGACTTGTACTTCAAACGTTCTATTATATGATTGAAGAAAAAAAAGAAAAGAAGAATTGCCAGTGACATTGATGACGTAACATGTACATGATCATTATTCCTAATAACAAGTTGTTGTACTATTAGACCCTTATTCTTAAGGTCTCCAGTTTTCCAAATATTACATTATCATTGAGTTGAAAATAGAAGTAATAACAATTATAATGATTGGAGAAGGTGGAGCTCGTTTTTGTGAACATTATCAATCAGTGAAGTGAGGAATAGTCCCAGAAGGTTCAGTAGCCTCGGCAGCCGGAGCTGCTTCGACGGTCGGTGAAGGGGTAACAGGAGTTCCCAATAGTTCGTTTGGCAAATCAGGTATGCCTTTCAAGTAGAAAGTGTAAAAAAGCTTGTAAGGAAAAATAATCTGTTGCAACTTGACCTGTCCATAAACTCCTTCAAAGATTCCAGACCCACCAGTCACTGCTAGATATGTATCTTCATAGGTTAAATATGCTCCTTGAACTGATATATGCCCGTAATCTCCAAAGTAGAAGCTGTATATTGCTTCATATCGATCTCCTTTCTTTTCTGGTTCGTGCTTGATAAGTATAGTTAGACCCGCAGTTATGCCAAACCTTTTCTTCAAGTCACCAGAATAGAGTTTGTTTGTGAAGGGAACAAGATCACCAAGTGCTAACTCCTTAGGGTTCTTGCTCAGTTTCAGGACTGCCGGGCTTCCTCTGTCTTTCTCGTTGATCTCATACACGTTTAGCTCTTGAACTTTACCAGGCTTCCGCGTTTCTGGTGAAGATTCATGTTTGTTGAAGAAGAAAGCTCCGGTGGCAAAACTTCTCTTAGAGGTAGACCTCCTGATGGAGCAATCCTGAGGATGAGATGCGAAGGATTTGAACATTTGGGTCGATGCCAAGGCTTGTGATTGGGAGAAACTCAAGTGTTTTGTGCAGTGAAAGAACTGGTGGGATGTTGTTAGATTAGAGAGTTTGATCAGAGGAGACATTCCCTTGAAAAAAGTTGTGGAGGCCATAATGATGATGACCTAAAACGTGGTATTAATCGGGAATAATGTTTGATGTCAAGACACACGTAGAAGCCTCTATATATATAAGCGCATAAATACGGACAGTTGATTAGCATAGCCGCCAATACTTGAATTCAAACAGAGGAACTCACTCGGCACTTGCACATTTCCATATAATTCTGCTGGGAATTGACATTTCCTTTGTACATAAATCTGTTGCATGAGGACAACAGAGTCCATGCTACAAATTGTATCACCATCAATTAATATATGGGGTCAATGTTTGAACCGGTAAGAATAGATACGAATTAAACCGGAGTTGTACCATTCTAACTTGCATAATTATGTAAATTAAATTGAACATAATTCAAAGTTCAAATCTTCAACAAGTAATGGGTTGTGTGTTGATTCAGACAATGCAGAAGAAAACCTCGACTAGTTGGAAAACTAAGGAAACTTCGAGGAATTCGGAGCCGAGAAAATGAGATTGTTAGTTTTGAAACACAGCCAAACTCACGTGCCGAAATGGTTGGAATATGTCTTTATTGGGGGGACCGTTGCTACCATATTTGACTAGCATCCTTCAATTTTAGTAATATATACAATAAATCCGCATCATCACTACCTAACTATTTACTAATCTTCCATCTGCTAAACCCTAATTAACCATCTACTGGAATCTCTCTCTTGCATTTCTGTCTTTCAGTTGGATTTAACACATGTAGTTCATCTCTATTAAGCCCTTGCCGCAGGCGATTACGTGAGCAATTAGTTGATCGTCGGCAATATATCACTATGACGCATAAAATCACTACGTAGCCGCTGATCGGTTACCCAAAATTCAATCAACCGATCGGCACCAACAGAACAACAACATACGCTAGGGTTCAATTAGTTGGTGGTGGGCTTCTTTTTTACAGATGGGCTTGCCTCATGATCCACTTCGCTTATATGGGCCGGATTGCCAATTGCAGGGATTGATGAGGCATCCTGCAATTTATTCTTATTCTCGTAATTTTCTTGTTATTCCTCATGTACATGTACATCAGATGATATATATATGAATATACATATGAACATATCATGTAAATATATAAAATGGTGGCATGTTGAAGGAGTGATGGGTATTCAATGTCCTCAAGGAAACCAAAGAGAATGGAGCCATGGAGGTAGAAAGCAGATCCTTTCAACCACATCAATCCAATAACTGTGAGCTACTTACCTATATCAAATAGACTTATAACTTGATGCACTGCTATAATAAGATTGATTTTCCTTTATATATTTTTGTAACAATATATCATATATAATATAAGATGTAATTAATGTTTTGCCCTAAGGTCTTTGGACTAATATATATGTCATTTTGTGTTGCTGCATTGTTGTTCAAGTCCCAAGTCATATTTTAACCAATCCACCCCTGAAATATTAAGAATTAGCCTATCTTATTTATAAATTTCATTTACGTTGTGAAACATATTTATCTAATATAAATTATTTAATTTTCATAATTATGAGATAATATAAATTTGTTATTATTTCTACCTAATAAATTGTATATTTTATTCATTCAAATCTGGTATAAAATATCTAAAAAACATATCAAAAAAAATAACTCAACATAATAATGTTTAAAGAAGTAAAATAAGATGAGAAAATCGACCTCTAGAACATTGAAATAACCAATAACTCATAATATCAATGGATTCAATATAATGATAACTTAGACCACTAAAAATATCAAGAAATTAATCAATTGACCGGTGAATGGCAAAAGAAAAATGAAAGGGAAGTTTGAAACTACATAACATGGACAACTAAGAAAACGATCCACGTGATGGGAAGAATTGGAATAAAATCCTTATATCATGAAATTCTTTCAAGTCATATATATGCAAAATGTCAATGATTGATATCTCAATATTATCAAATTTCCTCGGAAAATTCCTGTTTTGACTATATATAATATATAGTTTGACATCGTTTGTTCATGGGTTTTCGAGGGGTCTTTGTTTTAAATATCAGTGGGGTACTTGTTTAATGCATATAAATGCGTAGTTGCATATTTGAATAGGAAGTTGAAAGTCGATAATAATCAACATATTATATTGGATTGTGGTTTTACGTGCCATGTGAGAAGGGGGGGGGGGGGGGGGGGGGGGGGGGGAAAAT
>CANYBF011065122.1:0-13700 GCA_948192965.1 Dalechampia spathulata
CCAACTCTGAAGAAATTCGGGCTGCTTTCCAACACAGGAAGGCTCGGGTTTACTTTTTCCTGGTTTGTTTAATTGCTCAATTGAGTTGGTTAAATAAGCCGGGTGGCGACTCCACAACATTTTCTCGACGCGGTCTGTCTAGTTCCTGTAGTACTTCAGCGGTCTAAGCTTTTGAGAGCAAGCATCACGGCATTTCACGCCGAACAGCGTGCAGCATTCCCAGCGTCCGGGATGTGCTACTCTCACACTATCCGTACGCCCGTACCGCATGCCTAAAATCAGGACATGCCTAATTCGAAGCCCCTAACTCATCCGAAACCTGTAAGAAACACTCCAAAACCCATCCTAACACAACAAACTCACTGTCCCTCATCCCACCGAGAAGTCACACTTCCCAATAAGGCAACAGTGTCACATAATACCATCATCAATGCATAACAAACTCATACGCATATATACCTCTACCCGTATACTAGTGTACAAACTACTAGGGTCTCAACTACGGGTGTAACAAGAATTCCCAAACAATATATCAGATTTCACAAAATAATTAGTGGTAAATATCATAAACATATTAAATTTTATAATTTATCATCTTAAGTTAAATATTAAATTTATATTTTAAAATTACCCTTATTAATTCAGAAATTTCATTTTAAAAAAATAAAATTTAAAATGAAAAATTATTAATATTTTAATCTTTTACTATTTATCATATTAGATGAAATATTAAATTTTTATTTAAAATTATCTTTAATCATTCAAAATTTTTACTTTTAAAAAATAAATTTTAAAATAAAAAATTCAAAATTATTATTCATCAATCATTGTTAATCACAATAAAAAAAATAAAAACATGAAATAAAAAATGTATAAACTTCATACAAGACATTTAAAATTATATAAATAAAAGCCAATAAATAATACATTTTTAATTTTAAAAATTTATTAATTATTTTGATAACTTTTTATTGTTAAATTTTTTTAAAAAATATAATAGTGTAAAATTTGGTAAATGTGGTATATATTTATCTACTTTATTATATATATATATATATATTATAGATAAATATCTACCTTATGACTTATATAGTAGATAAAAATTTATCATATTTATCATAAAGTTGATAAACGAATCTACTACATCTATGATTAGAAAATATAGTAGATAAATTTATTTACCATATAAAAATATGGTAGATAGTAGATAAACTTATCTACTACATATGATACTATATACATATATTTATATATATATACATATATTTATTTATTTCTACTTTATCTACCTTGTATATATAAAATCATATATATCTTATCTAAAAAATTATATATGATAATATTCAATAATACTTAACAATTTGATACATAAAAAATGTGAAGAATAACAAGGAGATTCAATAAACAAATATGAAACTATTAAAAAAATATTAAACATAATACATAAAAATATTAACTAAATTATTAAAAATACAAAGTATATCAAAAAAAATATGAAAAAGATAAGAAGAAGTAGTGAAAATGTTGAAGAAGATTTGATACCTAGCTAAAATAAAATCACATATTTTTTAGCAAATTATAATTTGATATAGATTTTTAAAAAATATGAAAAAAGTAGAAGCCATCATTAGAGAAGAAACCATTGCCAAAGAAGATCTAACACCTACCTAATATATGTCATAGGTATATAACTCAGCCCTCAACTAGAACCCATATGACACCCATGTAAGATGCTTCCTACACAAACCAGCCTTCAAACCCCATAGGAAATATGTTATTGAGCATAACAAGCTTCACTTATGAGCATAAGAAATTTTTATGATAGTATAACATCATACAAGAGAAAGATTCAATGAAATAAGAATGAGGCACAGTGATTGAATAAATATGACTACTTATCTTCTTGATGAATATGTTTGATACAATGATTCAATTATCCTACTCCGTGTGTAGGAGCCAACCATTCCACTCCACATTAAGAGAGAATGTTGGTACCTGCAATTGCCTCTAATGAGCGACCTCAAGCTCTATTGGTTAATCCAAAAAAAGAGAAAATTATGCAAACAAATTACTCTACCATTATAAAGCAATTTGACACATTCCATAATAAATTACTATATCACCGTAAAGCAATTTCATATGTTCAACAATAAATTACTCTATCATTGTAAAGCAATTCTACACATTTCATAATAGCTCATCTAAGCTACCGTAACTTGAGCAATTCCACATCTGATAAACACATTACCAATATATTCATTTTGACTACTACAATCTTGAGTATTTTCATTCACTTCACTAACGCCTCAATGCACACTAGCTCACATGTGTTTTCCTCAACATAGTTTGAAATCTGTCAATTTCATTTTTGAAGCATCTCAATGCCTGCATGAGGATCAACCTTTTGAAGCTACTTTCCATTGTATAGTTTCATATTGATATAGTCTCGAAATAACTCGAACAATCTGGAATTGGATAGTCTCATGCTTGCCCAACCTTAAAATTGCCCAAACAATTCTCAACTATATAACATCATACTCGTGCAATCTCAATCCATCTAGACTGTATTAGTCTAAGCTCTGATAACAAGTGTCATGGGTATAAAACTCAACCCTTGATTAGAACCTATGCGACACCCGTGTAAGACTTTTCCTATATAAGCCCGTCTTCAAACCCTCATAGGAAACCTGTTCTTGAGCATAACAAGCTTCACCAATGAGCATGAGGAATTCTTATGATAGCATAACATCATACAAGAGAAAGGCACAATGACTGAATATATCCTACACTAAAGACAAACTTAGCAATGTTTACCATCATGCTTAGCGTCTCGACAACAACTAAGATTATCTAGTCATTTCTCCTTAAAGAGTATTAAGAACATAATTGGGTGTGAAAGGAGGTAACATCAAAGTGTTCACCCATCACATCCAAAATTATATAAATTAAATATAAATAGGAAATCTTTATTCTATCGACGGTGCCAAAAAAGTAGATGAAGAAGATGTTGGAATAGGAGAAGAAAATAACAGAGAAAATGAACAGGCAATGAAAAGAGAAAATTAGGGATAGAAAAAGGAAAGAATAAAGAATAAATATAATAAAATATAAAAAAGATATAAATGTAATTAAACACTCTAAATCTAACATAAATTTAAAATAAAATTAATCCAACAAATACCAACATAATCAACTTGATTTTTAATATTCATTATAATTTTCCTTTTATTTATTAGTAAAATTATACTTATTTTCCAAATTGAAATAAAACTCTCCTTTAAGTTTGAAATTGAAAATACTTAAGAATTAATTAAATTTAAAATATATATTTCCTCATTTTGAAAAAAATATTATATCTTTTCAGTAAATTATTTTAAATGATTAGAATTACAAATTACAGAATTAAAGTACTTTAATGTGTTTCATTTAAAACAATGATAAACTTAACGAGTAGCTCTTACTAATAGTTTATTCAAATAAGTTACAAGTTTAGACGACAGAAAAAATTTATAAATATAAATGAAAAATGTATTAATTAAATTAAAAGTGTATTAATTTTTCCATTAACATTATATTTTATAATAAATTTATTTGATTTGGATTCATGTAAACTTATTGATTGTCATGTAAAATTGTGTCACGATCCGTTAAATTAATTTTAAATAAATTTGAGTCCAGATTTTCTTATATATTTTATTTTAAAATTGGTAATTAAAAGCCTCTATTAATTAGGTATTTTTATTGGTAAAATAGATAATTTTTTACCTTAACAAATCTTTCAGTTATATCAAAATTTTATTTATTTATTTACATATCTTATGATAAATAATTATTAATCTATCAGCTTTATATGATATAATTGAAAATACGATTTGATTTTTGATTATTGTTAAAACCATTAATGATTAATTAATTGATAATATTCCTATTAGACCATAGAAGATATTTTCAAAATTAGATGATGGTTGAACGAACTTCTCAATTGAAAAGAGAAAATTCACTTATTGCAACACCATCACATTAATTTTTTTAAAAATTAATAGTAATTTAGGTTGATAAAATAAAATATAAAATTCTAATGTAATCGAAATGTTCATTAAAATTATGCATTCAATCACATGAGGTACTATCAATTGTATTTGTTAGAATAATATATTTTTAATTCAAAAGAAAATTCATTTTAGAGTTAAAATACCTACTAATTTAACACTTTCAATCCTTTTTTTTTAAAAAACTATGTTGTTTTATTTATATCTTTCATGAAAAATTCGTATCTTAAATTAATATACTTTTTAATTTATAATCTTTTTAATGAATAAACAAAATTCTTAAAAAAAAAAAGCAACATCCAGAAGATTGTACCAAAAAAAGTCCGTTCGTAGGTCACTAACTAGGACCTACCCTATCCTCTTATAGATCTACCTACTGAAATGTCCACGTGTGTGTTTATGAGTAGTTGACCATGGTTCAACTTTTCATATTTCTTTTTATTTTTCTCATTGAAACTTCAATTCTACACGTCGTCTAATGATATCAATCTTTATCGCATTAATTAAATTAGTTTTGAATTTAAATCTTTAAAGGAATGATTTGATCTTAATAATTAATTATTTATTCAGATAATAATTCAACAATAATATCAAATATTGGCATATTATTTGAGCAGATAAAGAAGAGGAAATTATGCGGGTCCCATTCGCAAGTGCCACATCACACTAATTTCCATATATTCTGCGAAAAGAGGACAATTTGCACCGATCATTTATTTTTAAAATCAACCAGAGCCAACAGAGCCACTTGCAATCCAATCCTACGTTCAAATTGCCAACTAGGTTTTGCGTTAAAAGTTGCAAATTTTTGTTATTTCTGCCAAATTCATGCCCTCGCCACCATTTTTTATTTTATTTTTGAGAATCGATTATTTCAATTTGTCATGTTAATATGTAATTACACCATTATCATTATTTTTATTAATAAAACCTGTATAAAAATACACACATTTTATATTTTATAATTATAAAAAAATTATTATAGTATATTACACGAAAGAATGAAAGATATTAACAAATATTCCTTTCAATTTTTGTTAAAATTATTTTTTATAATCTAATTATATATAAAAATTAATTTTTATTTACAAAATTCTATTTAAAGTCAAATATAAATACTAATTTTTTTATCTATTCAAAATAAATCTAAAAAATTACTTAATAATAATATTAATTTATAAAAATTAATATTTATTTAATTTTATACAAAATACTAATAATTTTAAAATATAAAATTATTTTTTATGTAATTTCATATAAAATAAAATATAATTTCATAATAACTAGTGAGTTTTGCATCTTACTTGCCGAAGAAAATAACGCTTCTTTGATAAAATCAATTATAGTGGTAATTTAATGTTTTAATAGTTATTTTATTAGTATAATTACTAGTTGTTTACTTATTCAAATACTAATTTAAATATAATATATTTAATAATAATAATAATAATATTTAAGTTGTTAGTTGAATACAAAAATTTTAAAATAAATAAAAATATTTAATTTTTAAAAACAATTACTTTTTAAACATCTAGTACTAGCTTATTTTAAATATTATCAATAACACAATTTAAAAAAATAATATGTTGATATAAAACATTATTATCAAACATAATATTTAAATAGTTATTAGTTATTTTAATTATGGTTAGTTATTTTCATAATTGTTATATATTAATTATTATGATAAAATTAATATTTTAATAATTCTTAAATACATAAATAATAAGAAAATGAATGAAACACTAGAAATTAGATGTTAAAAGTAATTAGAATAATTTTTCATCAAATATTAATGGTACACCTAAAAACTAATATTAAAATTGTATTAATAAATAATTCAAAAAAAAAAAAGTACTCATAGAGTTTCTAGAGATCTGAGCATAATTTAGTAGCTTGCATTCTAGAAAAGATAGAGCCAAAATTAACCGAGTAAACTTCCCAACCAAATTAAATGAATACCTGCCTACCTTGGATTGATAGGCAATGAACTTAACTATGCTATAAATTCCTGCATATATATATATATTTATATCATCAACAACTCTGGAAATAAATATTAGAAAAAGGGTAAAACCCAAACAAATATTGTAGTAAATGATTCGATTTCTTTGAGAATAATTTTCATTTAATTATAATATGGTTGGATCTGTTTATATGGTTCACGTAACATTGGAGACGTGTTTTGACCGCTCAGATATGTTATATAGATACAAAATAATAATACAAATTTAAAAAAATATATTGATTTAATCAGAAATTAAATTCTAAAATTATTAAAATCTAAAAATATCTGTCCGATCATTTATTCGCATCCCAATAACTATAAATAATGACTTTTTGCTCCAAGTTTGAGTTCTTCCCAGTTTCCTTTTTGTTCTTTTAGGAGACTTGTGTTCTCCTTTTTAAAAATTTATAGAAGTTATTGCTAAGTATTTGTAATTTATAATTGTATATATCACAATTAAATGCTTTTCAAAAATAAAAAAGATTATTAATTGTTGAATTGAATAGTAAGGCATTAGAAAAGCAGACTCCCAACACCAAAAAACCCACCTAAAAAGAAAGGAAAAGTATAGGAGAGAGCTTTCCTTTTATTTTTCCCTGTTTAAGGGGCAAAAAAAAAAAAAGAAAAATTCAAACTTGCATAGTACATTTCTTTTCCTGGGCTATTAAGCCAAAAAAAGTACAATTAAAATTATGAGAAATTATAAATATTTTCTGAGAATTTAGGATGGAATTTGAGCTATCACAAATATAAAATTCTTATTAAAATAGTAACAAAAAAAAACAAAGACTTCATTGCTCATTAAAGATCACTCTTTCCTCTTGTATGTATTTTTTTCTTATTTCTGCAAAAGACAATCACCCAACTGAACCATAACGCATAGAGCACAATTTCCACAACGCAAGGACCATTAGTAACCTAATAATTGATGTCTTTGTGTGTTTCCTTGCTATCATTCTCCGGAAAAAACATGGACCAAATTCAAAACAAAGCTGAAACCGAGTGGGGACTTGGAAGTTTAACAATTTGGAAAATGAGATTAAAGTAAAATTGACTAGATATTAAAGAAAATGGAGGATTAGCTCAAATCGACGTGAAAAGGTTAGTAAAAATAATATTGTTTCAATTTGTAAATATTAATGTATACAATAATAAATGAAATAATATGGAAGCCCTTTGGGAGTGGAAAGTAGGTTAATACGATTTAGGATTCAACATTTTATTATAACTAAAGGATAATCATGAGAGAAATAAAAATAAAGAGACAGAAGAAAGAAAATTCCAAACTGGATTCTCTGTTCTCTTCCCACTCTAGAATCACCGACATGCCTATGTCACGTAATATTTATTTATTTTTTTTTATTTTCATCGAAAGCCTCTATCAACTTGGATCGGTCAATAATTTCCAGTATGAACGCATTACACCATCAAATTAAAACACTATAAACCCCTTTCCAATTTCCTAATTGCACATTTAAACAAAAATAAATAAAATAAAGGGGAAGCCTTTTTCATTATTAATTGAAATCTTACTATATGATCGTCATCTCATATTCATCAATAAGGTATTTTTGTTTTTGTTCTCTCGCAAGCAGGAAAGAAAGAAAGAGTCCGACTGTTTTAATGGCGGCTGATCAACTTTGAATTCTTAACCTTCTTTTCTTTCTTTTTTCTTTTGCGGTTACATATATCTTTATAATTTCGAAAAGGGTACTTCGAAAACAAGAAAAGAGAACGATTTTGTTTGGTTTTTTGTTTTTTTGGGTTGTTTCTTTGGATCAAGTATATTGGAATTACATGGTATGTGCTTGTTGAACTTGAAGGTGGCGAATCAAAGAAGGTCAGAGGAGTACGTCAGGTACCCAACCGATAGCGGTGATGATGATGATACCAATAATCAAGAACGTAACTTTGGATATTTGTTGAATCAGCCTACAGCTCAATCGTCAAGCATGTTGTTTCCTGGCTATGCAAGTTCTGGGGAGATGTCTGCAATGGTCTCAGCTCTAACTCATGTTGTTTCAGGACAACCCTCCGCTGGTGGCGGTCACTGGGAATATGGGGTTGCTTCATCTACTTCTGGTGGTGGTGGTGGTAGAGGCGGAGGCCGTGGCGGTGGTGGTTTAGAGGGTGCAATAACATCATCAAGTTATAGACTTGGTTCCAGTATATCATCATCTTCTTCTTCCTCTCCTTTATCGGCTTATTCATCTACTGGTTCTGGTTTTTGGATTGGACAAAAGAGAGGCCGCGAAGAAGAAGTTGTAGTAGCTAATCAATTGATGGAGTATGTACCAAGGATTTATAGCGGGTTTGGTGATTTTAGAACTTGTCATGGCGAACCATCTTCTTCTTCTGGTGCAACTGGTAAATATCTATTAATTTAAAACCATTTATTTGCTGTACTTTCATTTAGTCATAATTGTCCATTTCTATCCATCTCAAAGCTGATCCTACAAAATCCCATTTTGGTAAATAAACAATAGGATTATTCCAAGACATAAAATCTCCTACACCATGATTCTGCCCTTTCCCAAGAACAAAAGCACCATTTTTTTTCCTTCTCTTAAGGCTTGTTTTTCTTGATTTTTGCATGTATTGACAGAAAGAAAAAACCTGTTGTCATCATCTTCTATGAAAATTAAAGGCCTGATTTTTTTAAGGCCTCAGCTTTATAGAACGATTACTTAAAGCTTGAAAGAAGCAATATAACAGTAAAATTGCACCATCACTACCACCTCCATTATCGATATTTTTCAGTCTCTCAAACTCTCAAATCTCTTGGCTTTAAAGCAAAACTTATATTTTCATTTTCACTTCCATTTCATAAAGGAGTTCCCTTTTACGTTGTGCACAACCAATCTTTTTTTTACTCCATTTACAGTGACTGAAGAGGCTGCAACTCCCTCAATCGCAGCTCCCACCACCACCAACGCAATAGCAGTAGCTGCACCACCGCTACAGCCACCCCCATCATCCACCGAGCAAACGGTATCAT
This sequence comes from Dalechampia spathulata, assembly GCA_948192965.1. Taxonomy (NCBI): domain Eukaryota; kingdom Viridiplantae; phylum Streptophyta; class Magnoliopsida; order Malpighiales; family Euphorbiaceae; genus Dalechampia; species Dalechampia spathulata. The sequence goes on from CANYBF011065122.1 coordinate 9,056, forward strand.
ACGAAGAGATCAGCGGAGGAGAGCGAAGAAGAAGATATAGAGGAGTAAGACAAAGACCATGGGGAAAATGGGCAGCAGAAATACGTGACCCACATAAAGCAGCGAGAGTTTGGCTAGGCACATTCGATACAGCAGAAGCAGCCGCACGTGCATACGATGAAGCAGCTTTAAGATTCAGAGGGAGCAGAGCTAAACTTAACTTCCCTGAAAATGCTAGATTATTTCCACCAACTCCAACCCATCAAACACTTCCAGCTCCTCAAATCTCCACTCTTTCCCGTCAACCTCCGCCTCCGCCGCCACCGCAGCAGCAACAATTGTCATTCCGCCCTCAAACTGAAACGACAATCAGAGATTACATGCACTACTATCAGTTACTACAGAGTGGTGGGAATTTTCATGGTATCCATCCTTCGAGTTTGTTCGAGCAGACGTTTTATAATCAGCAATTTAGTTATAGTTTGCAACCAAATCTTCCATTGTCATCTACATCATCTCCTTCATTTTCAACATCTTCTACTGGGTTATCATCATCATCATCATCATCATCATCGGCATCAGGTTCTTCCTCTGCTTCATATCCTCTGCTTCTGGCTGGTCAACAAACGAGTTATTTTCAAAATCAGAATCAGCCTGGTAGTTCTGATATTCCGGCGCCACCCTGGTCAGATTCTACTCATTATCCTTCCTCTACTAGTTCATAAGCTTTTATCAGTTACATTTTATATACATATTCATGTTTTTTGGATTTCTTTTTTACTTAATTTTTGAATACTGGTGTTATAATCAAGAGAAATCAAGAGAAAGAAGAAAAATGATAGTATTAAGGTTAGATCAAAGAACATTTTGAAATTTCTCATAGGCACAATCTTCATTCTCAAAGATTTGTTGTTACATTCTGCTTTCAATTATTATCATTTCTTTTTTGGATGAACTCTTTTGGTTATTCTTCATATTAGGGTTTCCTTGGAAATTTTAGATTGAAGCAGGTATTTACGTAAATGACTTTAAACAAAAAATCATATAATAAAACATAGTGAAATTCTTGTTTTCTCAATCGCTTTATTGATGATTGTAGTTCTATGGTATACAACTTTATTATCATAATTAAAATATATAAGATGAAGGGATGATTATTTGTTTTAATAAAAATAAAGATAATTAGATGGCATGAATCATATATTAAAATATTTATTCATATGATTTATAAACTAAACGAACCAAAAATATTACTAAAGAAAAATTGAAATCAGGGAGATAAAGAAATAAATATATTTAGGTTTCAAAAGGGAAATGGGCATGACGTTCATGAAAGTAATGCATCGTTATCGAAAACTTGGTTTGTTAAAAAAAGAAAGAAAAAGGAAATTACGTGACGTTGATCTGGAAGTGGTCGGATGGATGACTAAGAAGTGGACAAAATTGTTAGTACAATTGTAGAATCTAGTTGCTTTAATTAATTATTATACTAATCCAAGGATAATCATTTTTTTTACCATTATAGCCCGTAATTTTGCGGCCACTGTTCTCTTAGCGGTCGAAATCTAAGGGCAACAGAGTAGACTTAAACCCAACCCACCCAATATGATAAGATTCGTGAAGGGAATTGCATGTGAGCGTAAAGGCATTTAGGTGTACCACAACCCTTTCCTCAAAGTCAGATTCAGGTGGATCCCCTACTCGTACTCTCTTTTTTCTTTTTTAACCTCCATTCTATGTTTGGTATTCAAATTTAAATTTAATTTCTTGGATATTGAAATATCAAAATTAGCCGTTGGCATTTAAAACAACAAAATTATTAAACTAAAATTAAGATCAATAATCATTCTTAATAACGTATTAATTACATTATATTATTCAACTCCTAGCCGAAGGGAAAAAGGTTCACGTGGATGACCTAACCTTTTATTTACTGCACTGGATTACATCCAAACCCTTAATAATGTAGCCAACTCTAAGGTCAATTCCTTGTCTGTTACGGACTCCATCAGAATGCTTTTTGTCCAGTTGATTATTAAAGAAAAATTCCAAATTTCAGTAAGTTGACTTTTATTAATTAAATTATAGCTTAAATGTCCAGAACTTACCGCTGCGCTGTAAAAACAAAAACAATGGCGAGTATGAAATGAATGAAGAATAACTCCTTTTTTTCTTTTTATATTTTATTTTGACAATCAAAAAATAAAACTTCATAAATTAAAGTAGTTAATATGATATTATTCCCATAAATGAGTTTTAAACTTATGCGGATCTTTTAGGAAAAGGTTATATTCCATTCATTAACCTAAAGAAAGCTGTGAACAGGTGGCATCAAGATATTCGTTAGCCGGAAACCATATTTAATTGATTTAAACTAAAAAAAAAAAAAAAGAAACGTGCCAAAATTATCGAATTTAAAATTTCTTTTTCCATGTTCAAATTGCTTTGGTTGATATGTAATGTTAGTTGGAACCGCCCGAAATTAAATGCCAAATGCATACATTCTGTTCATATTTGCAAAAAAAATTGAAAAAACTAATAATTTCATTTTTATTTACTTGTTTATACTTTTGACCATATCTTTCTTATTATAATTTAAGACTATAATCAGATAATAATAGTAATAATTTTCTCTTTTTTTTAAATAAAAATATAAGATTTAAACATATTATTTATGTCGAGTATTTCATCCCTTTTATATTCAATAAAGTTATTGTATTCATTTAAGCTTTTAAATTCTATAATATTATTTTGATAAAAAACTTTTTCTTTACATCAATATCAATTCGAAACATGCTTTTAAACTCTTCTTTTGACATTTAATTATGAAAAAATGAATGATAAAAAAAAAGTGAGAAATAAGAATAAAATTAGAGAAATTTTATTATTTGTCATTTTTAAAATTTTTATTTTTATTTTATATCTTAGACTTTTTGTTAAAATATTTTATCAATTTTTTTTTATCAAATTATATTTTTATCTTTAATTTTATATTTTATTATTTTTAATTTTCATCTTTTAGGATTATGAAAGCTATTATAACCGAAAATATTAGATAACATTTTTTTAATTTTAAATTTATGATATGATAAATTACTAATTAACTAAATAAATAACTATAATTATAAATCCAAGAAAGTATATTTTACAATTTTACAGAGTCACTAAATATATATAATCATAATTACAAGATAAAATCATTTTGGTCTTATTACATTGAATTTCTTTCAAGAAAATTATATTAATTTTAATTTATTTTCATAAATTATATTAATTTCAATCTTTTAATTCTTGTAATAATTACATTTATTTTTATTTGATACTTTAGTTTATTTATTAATTATTTTGAATAAAACATTTAACAATTAAAATTTTTAAAATCATAATTTTTTTGCATTTCATACATATAAATATTCTAAGAAATTTGTAATGTATCTTTTTGTATAAAAATTATATGTGATGCTTATATGTATCACATAAAATATGAATAAAAACATCATATTAAAATATTTTGAAAATAGTAGTTCATGATCTAATTAGTTGGTACAATGTATTTTACTAATTTGATTTAGTTTTTATCTTGAATAAATTTAACATTTTTAGTTAATTGATTTTCAAATTTATTCATTTTAGCTTTGAATTTTGTTGACATATAATAGGTGTATTTTAACATGCATAAGAAATCAACAAGTTTTGCATTTGTAATCCTTAAATTGTAATTATGCCACTGCAAGAATACGGGTCGCAACTACATTATAAAGACATCGTTCACTGAGACCAATGGTAATCAAATACTAAACATCAATTTCATCGATTATTTAGGCAATTCAATATCCAGATATAAGATAAAATTTATTTCATTAACTAAATTATTAATTAACTAATATAGTATAAATAATGTACAATTAATCATAGGGATTGACGATGATGAACAAAACATAAACCTTTCAGTATTAATTCAATTACCAACTTCAAAGCAGTGCTTTCATATAAAGTTATTTCTTTCAAAAGAATATTTATCTACTAAACCTAAGCTAACACTCTACTTTCATGACTGCTAAGATTAATTTCAGCGATTAAGTTCATTTACTACACTTTATGCCTCTAAATTAATTAACTCATATATCTAGATAGTTATCATTTGATGTTCTTAAGTTCGTTCAGTTAGGTTAAACATTTTTTCAAAATGATTAACAGAACTAATTCAATATTATCATGTTAAAAGGGCCCGTTCTAACAATCAAATATTACTAGGATGAATCACAACTTATGAACATAAAGAGGTAAATAAATTACTAATAAAAAGGAATTAAATCTATTCAAACATCCTCCAATCCTTACAACTATATTAAGTCATAACTAAGAATTGAAATAAGTAAACCAACATAAATAATAAAGAAACTACAACCATAAGTGAATATTCAAACTAAATTAGAATAAGATGGAGATAAGAGAAACTTGGATCTGTTAGATATTTGTTCAAAGTATTTGTTTGATTTAGTCAAATAAAAGTAGTTTAAATGGAGTCAATTAGTATCCTGGTCTTTAGCTAGAAGTTGCAGTTTTTAGTGGTCTGTTAACGTGATATTTGTTAGCCTATTCTTTAGCTATTTCAGTTTGTGTACAGCTCTATAAGAGCTCCTTTATGTTGATCAATAAAATATGA
>CANYBF011065187.1:0-23445 GCA_948192965.1 Dalechampia spathulata
AAGAATGACAGAAAAGCATATATACAGAAAACGTTTTCTTCTTCCTGAATATTCTCTTCTTTCTTGTTCCTTCTCTCTTACCCATTCCTCTGCATTTTAGCATTGGAATTCAGACTCTTCCATCTTCTTAACGTGACACAGACACCCAGAAATCAGAGGGCGGCTCAATTCAGATCACAGTTACAGGGGGTGTGAATATGGTAACCGTGCTCCCACTCCTTCCATCTTTTCTAACGTTTTGTCCTCTTTCCAATTTCTTCCCTCCAAGCCAAGCATACCATACATGTCCACACAGTCTATATCACTTAAAGAAAGATGCCAAAAACATAGGATAAAGAAAAAAGGAAAGGGAAATTTAGCATAACCTGCTCCGCATAGTTTGGAGGAAGTGTTTCAATGGTGCTGTTACTCAGTTCCAATGCAAGGTCATAACATCGCAGATTGTTGTTTATCTGTAGAGCATCTTACATTATAAAAGCATACAGTAAATGCAAGCAGCATCCAAATGACTAACTAATAGCACAAACTACAAATAAAAAATATCCACAAACCATTGCACATAAAGGTTCCAGACCAATATCAGAAGCAGGTTCTTCGAACCTCTTCCTTTCGGCTGCTTGAAAATCTAACATCACCTAAAGAAAAAAATGTCACAAACCATAGCCAAAAAATAGAAGAATAGAAACCCATGAGGCTGAGGGCAAAAATTGTACAATCCTAATTTAAATCATGAATAAGTTTAATTTGTCTTAGTTCCCCCTTTTGAAAATGATCCAGGTCTACATATTTGTAGAAACTCTATGGCCTGACAAGAGTATTGGGCCATACTTACACAATAATCATAAATAGGGTTGGGTACACCCATCTTGCACAAAACCAATTAGCTTGTGCTCTACTTTTGTACTGCTTAAATTATTCACATGTTTCTATGTGAGACTCTCAAACACTCCCCCCAAGTGCAACTGATTTGGAACAACTATCACTTGCTAAACATAAACGTTCTCCTGAAGGCCCACCAAACACCTAGGTCTATCTCAAAGGTACTAGATTCACAAATAGGTCTAGACTCTATGCTAGTGCATTTCCAAATCTTTGAACATAAGCCCAAGATAATCCAACCACTATAGTCATGAATGAGCTTGATACCCATCTTGCACAAAACCAACTAACTTATACTAAGTACCAATTTACTCCATTTATATAGCACTTAAATTTCCCGCATATTTTCCATGTGGATTCTCCAACAAAAGAATTCAAATGCAAATGTATTTTTTGCCATCCTTTCACATATTGTAATTTTGTCTAATACACATTTAAATAAGATACAAAAATTATTTCTATAAAGCCTAGCTATACTTACCTGAATAATAGCCAAGGAAATTCTATATAGCATGACGTCAGTGCTGTTTTCTCTAACTATTTGAACTTGCTCTCCCAGAATCCTGAACAGATCAACAGCAGCTGGAGTGTACAGCTTTCCGTCCTCTGTTTTCTTTGGTGGCTGTACCTTATCAGCTTCAAGGATATTCATATACCATTTCTACAGTAATGTAGACAGAATAATATTTGAGGAAAACATGGTTTAAGCAAAATACACACACCAAAATGGATTGATGAAAAATACACATTTACCCTTGTTGTAGCTTGCATTCTGTCAAAATATGAGTTCATTAAGGGATCCATGGCCCCACTCTCAGAACATACTTGAGCTAGAGACTCATCAACACCAAGGGCAATCAGATTGTCTTGGTACTCGACTACCCAACCAGTAACCTAATTGTAAGCAATCAGAATAAAGAAATATTCAATATACACCAAACTACCTTCGTCTTCAACTTGCTACAACATACCAATATTTAAATGTGAAAGGCCTTAATGGTGACAACCAAGATAGCTCATGAAACAAATGAAAGCAGTTACTACTACTACGTTAATGCTAACAAACATTAAAAGTGGTCAAGTTAACCCAGCTGCCTGCTAACCAACAAAAACACATAGCCAGCTTGCATCTGCAACTAGATGTACCTCAAGCATGCTAGATAACACAAAAAATGCATTAGGAACATGCAGATATACCTTTAAAATCTCTATGTTTGATATTTCACTTGCTCTGTCGCTGAGCAACCGGAGCATCTGAATAAACCTCTCAGTATAAAGATTTACCATCAGCTGGAAAATTTCATACCTGTCAACATCAAAGAACAAAGTTAATAAACCAGAAGAATTTCTTTGCCACCATAGCCTAGGGATATTTCAAATAGTGATACCACCAGCTGAGAATTGCTTTGGAATAAGTAGTGGCATGAGAACTATAGTTTTATCAGGCTTTAAAGAGTCCAACACTCCACAAAAATGGCTAAAATTAGCCAGAAAAAAAAACTATCCAAAGAAAATGAAATTAGAATCTAAATGCACTATGAAAGTTGAAACAATAGCTTTAGTGTTCGTTTGGCATTGTTGTTTAAGGTTTAAAAAACATTTTTTGAACTATTTTGAAATAAATTATTGATTTTTTGAATTTTTCTAAACTTATTTTTGAAAATGCATCAACTTACCTGTTTTTCCCCACCAAAACTTCCAAACAACAATTTTAACAAAGAAACAAAAATGAGATCAAAAGGCACTTTTCAAAACTAAACACCAAATGAGCCGTTAGAATGCTGCTATCCCAAGGTTATAGATTTACAGTACTATTCTAAGCATACATCATGCGCAAAACAATGGTGGCCTCCAAACAATACTTTAGACGGAAGCTGCAAAGTTTAGTCTTTACATTAGAAATTTCACTTACATAGAGAGGTGATATCGTTTCTCTTCTTTTTAATATACAATCGTAATTTTACTGATTTGAATGAATGCGTGATGTGTAGAGAAATACAAATATTGTGTTATAATTTATATTCCAATATTTATCAGGAAAAGAAAAAAAAGGTTAAGGGAAAAATAGAAGTGTTTAAAAGGTAGAACTTGCCAATTTGACAGTGGAGTTTTAGGTGAGCTAGATAAATTTAAAAATTAATGTATGACAAGGATAAAATTTTTTTTAATACGGTTGCTAAGAAAGGAGCATCCAGCATGAATACTAGCCACTTTCTTTGTTCAAGAGATTGTAGTGCAGAATTGAAGTGTAAATGGTGATGATGGTCACAACCATAACAAATCAAAATAATGTTGCTCTTTCTTTCCTCGCCAACCTAGTTCACTCAACATAAAAGCAGAAGCTCAGCATACCATAGTGAACTTTAATTAATTACAAGCACATTCAACAAAAACTAGATGCTTTGAAATTCATTTGACATATTATGGAAAAAAATGAAGACTACTAAACAAATTCAGGCCTGCATATGTTTATAATACAATCATGCAGCGCAATCACAAAACAAGGCACAAGCTGAGGGAGAAGAAAAGAAATGGCATCAAATTTGATTAATCAGCTGACCCTGGCAATAGCCAGCTAAACTAACAAAATGAAGCAGATTTGGCAAAGTTCAAACCTTGGAGGAAAACATGGGGCCACATAATCATAAATATCTCCAAGCTCTTCCCCAATCTAAAGAGTGAAAAGAAAAAGAAAATTAAATAACAATGTTGAAAAGATCATCACAAATCCACATTACAGCAGTTTTTAGCTGTCAAATATAAATCAAACCAAGAAGCAAGCATGAAAAGTACACATGATGTTCATCATGGCGAGCAGCCTCCTTGCTGTTTAGTAAATGACCTTGAAGAGTAGTTAAAAGGTCAAATCCTTATTCAATAAGGATTTCAAGTTCAAGGATTACTGAAATATCTGAATCCTCATCCAATAATGAGTTGAATTGGCACATGACTTAGGTGTTACTAGGATTTCTTTTTATTATCATCACATTAATTCATAACTTCCTCAACTTTATTCCTAACCTGAACTTGCATTAAATCCTCACACCACCTTAATTTAGATCTGTCAGCATATACTAACTCAACAAAACAGAAAATCAAAACATAAGCTTGCATAGAACCAATTCCATTCCAACCTTACATAAAGCTCACTTGATTCATGCACCAGCCCCATCGTCAACTATTTATCCATGATACATTAACCTTTGAATAATATTAATGCAGAATAAAAAAACTTTTGCCACTGCTTAGATTGCAGAATTAAACATGCAATAAGGTTCAAAAGTTTCTAATCTCTATGCCCTAGGATTAAATTTTGGACATAAAAAATACATGAACATACCGTGCGGGCCTCTTCTAAAGCAGCCTTCAGGTCTTCAAGTACAAGCTAATAATATAACAAAGCCATTCGAAAGTATAAATAAATCAATATTTTTGTATGTAGGAGGCCAAACAAGATAAAAGGTACCTCTGTAAGTAGTCTATTAAATCGTGCCTCAACTGCCTTCCTAATTTCCTCATAGCATTTATCCTTGTATCCCTTTCCTTGAGCCTTCAATTTTTGCTGTGTAAGGCTTTTGGAATAAGCCAATGCAGATGTAACTTTTTTGCTGTACATGAGGACACGAGGAAGCAATTTAACAAATATACATCGATGCTTGTATGATAGTACCTAGTAGTAACACAACTTGAGATTGAGAAGGCTCAAATACACAAAGGATGAGAAGTAAAAGCATTAAACTGAATTAGCTGGAAGAATTCATTACCTGGAAGATCTACGAGGATGCACAATTGTTGCCATTGCATCACCTCCCTCAGCCTCAGCAGCCTCCTCAGCAACTTGTTGGTCAAGGATCTCTTGCATTTCAACGACCCTTGATTGATAAACAAAAATAATTTGAGAGAATCCCTTAAATTGTTTCCTCCCGGTGAAGATATGCAAGGGGTTTAACATAAGATTCAAATTTCACATTTCATAACCTACATTCCTAAGATTTAGGTAGCAGTTTGATTAAGAAAAACTCAACTAAATTAAGCCTGAATCCCAAGTCAAGTGGATTGGCACTTTTCATTGAATTTGAATATAGTAAAAAGAAAAAGAAAAGAAAGCAGATCAATTAAAAAATGGAACAATAACTGAAGCTTTTAAAAAGTTTATCCACAAATCATAAATTCAAACTAATAATTAGATGATGTGCAATTTATGCAGCTGGATACTAAACACAACCACTAGATACTTTTTTCAACGTTCTTCGTAGAAACTAGAGGTCTCCTAGGACATCGTAGCCTATCCCACAAACAGTAAGTAGAGACAAAGCATTATGCTAGAAGCATACCTTAAAGCACGAACCAGGGTCTGTGGGCTGCAAAAGTACAATAAATGAGCATTTTAGTGTTCAACAGATACACACATAAAACTATGTATCTGTTGTTACTAAAAGAAGAACCTAAGCTGATAACTTAAGAATGAAATGAGCAATTTCTTTTATAATTAGTAAAGTAAAATTTTTAAATCCTACAACTAGAATTATGTATTTAAGCACATCATATATGCATATATTATCAACTCTTTCTTTAGAAACAACCAACCTATTATCCTGACAATTATCTAGTCGAAAATCAAAAGGACTCATTAACAATTAATCAGCAATGCATGGCATTTGTTACAGAATAAAGTGAACTAGCAACAAAAGATTGCTCCTCTCACAAGCTAATAAATACATGATACCAAGCACTGCAAATTTAGCCTGTTAAGATTGCATGCAGCAACTAAAGCTGTTAGCTGAGAAAATGATAGAACTTAAGTTAATTAACATTTTTCCAGATAAAAGAATCAATACCATGACCTTTTAACTGAAACATGCAGTTACTGCAAGAAGCATGACCGGGAATGCATGTCAACCAATGAACTAAAGAACATTTTCAGATGCATAAAAATATTAAAATGAAAAATAGAACTTCAAATATTATAATTCAAGGGATAATAGCTAGCATACCTTTCTTTGGAAAGTTTGTAGAAGTTAGCAATATGACCCCATAATGTTTTCTCAAATGTCTCCCATGTTCGGTCAACATCTTCAAAATATTCCCTGGCATTGTAGAGATGAGGCTTTCAACCTCTAAGATAAATGAAAGTGCATGATGAATATCAAACAGATGCCATATATGAACAGTTAGCTACAACATCAATTTTCAAGCTCAATGAGACCATTCAACACTCTCGAGAAATCATTCATTGACTCCCTACTGATTTATGAAGATTTATTAACTTCATCTATCACCCATAGAAATAACATCAATGGTATTATAGTTCATGCAAGTTTGTTTCCTCTATACTAGTACAGACCTTAATCTGCCAACTTCTTCTTTGTGAGATGCAGCAGCTGCTAATGCAAACCTTCGCTTTCCATCAAGTGCTGTTAACCTCTAGAGAAAAATAAAGATGAACAAAAATATAAGTCTAATGCAAGGTTCAGCCAAAATGGAGATATAAACATAATAAGTGCTTGTTATACCTCATAAGTATTAACAATCTCTTTATCATCACTCAAAGAGTTGCGTGCCTCAGATGCTTCAACAGATATGGACATCATACCCTCAACATCCTAAATGAGTCCACAGAACAGCCAGACAGTGACTATACAGAAAATATATAATCATTCCGAAATTCAAAGCATCAGAAACAACAGCTTAAAATTAAGTGTTAAAATCACAGACAACAAAGAAAATTACAAAAGGGCTCAGGTGACCCTCCAATTCAACAATGTCAAATCATTCAAGAAAACAGAAGAATGAAATAAATTGTCAGACCACTCAACACTCTACAGCAGTGGCACCTTCCAGACAGAAAATTAGGTCAAAATTACAAGTCGGAAGCAGCATGTGCACACACACTAAATATAATCGCTGCAGCAAATTAGGACGAAGAACTCATAAGAAACTAACAGATTTTAAATAACATTACCCACCTTTAAAGTTGTATTCAGGTTATTCCTTGCATTGCTAAGGAGCTTAATTTGATCATGATTGTCAATCAAGTTTTGACATTCCCGGCAAAGCCTGAAGCAAACATCAACTTTCATAATTGCTTAAGAAAGCAAAAACGACCTTACAATAAGATAGACAATCCTAAACAAATGGAATTATCAACTCAATAAATCTTAGCATCAGCAGGAGCATACGTCTCGATGGAAATAAAATTCTCACGAAGCTCATTTATCGTCTTCTGCGACAAGCTAAGCGCCTCCAATCCACTTTGTGCTTGCTCAACCTGCATTTCGTAGTAACAAAATCATCAGCGTCATATTCAACAGCAAATAGAACATATAAATATAAGCAAACACAGGATCAAATTATCAAAACCCGTCCCCTTCTACATACCTGCTCTGCCACCATTGTACTAAGTTGAGCATCATTTGCCTGCAAAATGAACAGAGTACATCACTCGTATTTCAATCCACTGGAAATCGCTAGTAAAACCCTAAGCTAAGTGAAAAAAAAAAATCCAAATCTCATAATCACAAACTTCTGCAATTGACTAACAGTCGATATGCGATAATGAACAATAAAATTCCTAAAAAAAAAATGACATAGAAAGAAGAACGAATTAGGTAAAAGGAAATGGCAGTTAGATCCAAAATTCAGCTAACGGAAAATCGAATTAAAACGGAACCTGTTGGCGCGTAATGTAATCAGCTTTAATGGAGGAAATGGATTGCAAGAGGTCAGGTAACGGTAACAGTTTCGCCACCTCACGGACGGCGGCTTCTTTAGCTTCAATACCGAGATCTTCCATTTTTATTCAGGTGTACGTAATTAATTGAAGCTTTTGTAGTAGTAATTAATTAATAATCCAAGAAGATGTAATGAAAATTAGACTACGCAGGGGAATGATAAGAGCGAAATATTTCTATTTTTTTTATTGCAAATTCATAATTAATTAATTTTTAGTACGAAATTACTTTTATGCCCCCAAAATTTACCAAGTATACCAGGAAACACTGGGTGGGTATATGTGTAAATAGACCTGTGATCGTGTCTTTTCATCCATGGCAAGCCCATCCGGTTGAATCTGTCCATCTCAGAATCTTCACGAGCCACGACCTCAAATTTAGACAGGAATAGACGAATTTTACTCCGTGTTTTATAATTATATTAAATAATTTTATAAAATAATAATTTTAAAAAAAATAATTTCTTACAATAAAATTTTTAAGAAAATATTTTAAAACTTTGAAATTTAAATTTTATTAAAATAAATATTATTTTATTTTTTAAAAAATAAATTTTATAATTTTATGAATTTATAAAATGTTTGAATTTTTTAAATTTCTTTGGGCAGAATCAAGCTCGTGCTTTTCTTAAAGAAATCTTGAGGGCGGAAATTAGAATAACATTACAATATGTACGTCAGACAACGTCATTTAACATTTATTTAAGTGAAATATGTGAGTCAAAATTAAATTCAAATAGTTTAATTTAAAAATATTTAATTTTATTTGGTTTAAAAAAATTAAAATTTTTATTTTAACAATAAAAAAATAAAAATTAAATTGAATCAAATAAACTAAAATTTAATAAATTTTTGATTTAATTTAATTTTATATAATAAAAATTTTTAGAAAGTAAAATAAAATATTCATCCTAATTTCTAGAAAGTAAACTCTAGAAACTTTGAATATTCAAAATTTTTTTTCAAATGTTTGAATTTTCTCACGAAAAGAAAGTATTTCATCAGTTTAATTATTAAATTAAATTAAATTAAAATTTTTAAAATTTAAAATTGAATTAAATTTTTATTATTTTTAATATGTTTGGTTATTTTAATTTATGAATTAAAAATTTTAATTTTTAAAAATCAAATCAATATTTTTAAAATTTTAAATTTTCAAATTGAATTAAATTAAATTTATTATGATTCAGATTTAATTTTGTACACCCTTACTCATATCACAAGTATAATATTCTTAATTTTAACTTAATATATAATTAGATCTTACAAAAGTTATATTAATAAGTGCTTTAAAGATATTCATAAATAAATAAGATAAAATTACAAATTTAAATATAAAAATATGTAATAATATTATAATTTAAATAAATTAATAATTAATTTTTTATATTTAACTGTATGATCATTATCTTATTTATTATTATTAATGAATGATTATTGTAATATATTTTAATAATGATGTTGTTTGCTTAGATATGAATATTATGAAAAAATTATAATTTAAAGTGGATAATATTTATCTTAATTATTATGTGGGTATAAAGTTCAACGTTCTAAACTTAAAACATCAAGAAATAAAGTTTTAAAAATATATTAATTATTTTTAATAGGTTATGGGAATATGAATAAAGATAATTAAAATAAGATGAAGCAAATTATTGGTTATTTTTCCCTTAAAATAATTTCAAACTCAAATTAAAGGTAGATTAATAAAAAAAATCCATTTTGTCATTTTATAGCTTAAAATAATAATATTTAATTTAAATTATTTGTATAAATGCATACATTTTTAGAATATATTATAATTTTATTTATTTGAATAATTTATCTTTATTAAATTTATTTGATTTATTTTTCATATATAAATAATGAGTTTTTTCATGTTTTTTAAGATTAAAAATCAAGAAATAAAAAATTAAAATCAATAATATAAAAGATAAAGAAATTAAATTAAAATGCCTATACGATACATACATACATACATATAGAGACGTATACAAAAGCTCAATTAGGTATGAATTAACTGAAGAAAGAAAGAACCGAAAGGTAGACATGTATATATACATATATATGTATAAACAAGTTAATATATTTTGTCAACAAACCTATAATCATGTTCATATCATGAAGTTATAGTTGAGGTAGTTAAATTACTTTTAAGGCCAACTAACAACATTATTCTTGTGGAATATTTTACCATATATGGATAAAGCTGGAAAATTTCCTATAGTAAACTATAATTTATATATAGCAAAAAGTTGAACAATTTAAGAGGGTCCAATTCCTTTTCTTTTTCTTTTTCAGCCAAAAGGGCTATGACCCTCTACCAACCTTCTAAAATAGTGTAAAAGCCATAAGATTATCACTTAGCATTTGCGTTCAAAAGGTTTGGCAATACATGCCATTGATTGAGGTTAAGAGGCAAGAAAGAAGAAAGAAAGAAAGAAAGAAATCTATATATGATATGAACTTATCTTTTAATCTTGATTTTAAAGCAATCAGAGCCAAGGAAGCGATGAATAGGGAACTGGTGGGTTGGATTTTTGAGCTTCTTTTTCTTACTTTCCATTCTTACCAGAAATCACAAATCTTTCTTCGTCTCTCAACTTTGCAATTGCCTTTACCACTGAAAATAATTCGATATTATATGTAAAAGAACATCATTTTATTTAAATATGTATTGAAATTAATATTTGAGATATAAAAGAAAAAGGAAAAAAACACATAAAATTCAAGATATTTCAATCTTGAAAATAGCTATTATGTATATTTATTTTTGGGAATCATTAAAGAATATCAAAATTGAAGAATGCATAGAGGGTAGCAAGTTGGTATCTAATCTTTCAACTGCTTACAACTATAGTTGGGTGGATTGCCTTTTTTTACTTTATGAAAAGGATATATATTAAACATGTTCGATAAAGTTAAATATTATTGCAATTATTTAATTTAAAATAATAATAAAAAAATAAGTTGAAATATAAATTTTTAAACTAAAAAAGTATTTTAAATTTAAAAATTATTATTGAATAAAGCCTAAATAGAGTATTAAAATTTAAAATTTAATGTACACAAAAAACATAAATAAATGCTTGAATTATTTGATTTATTTCATTTTAAATTATGGATTTTAAAATTTAAAGAATATTAATATTAATATTAATAATAAGTATATATATGTATATATTATTTATTATGATTATTAAATATTTTTATTTTATATTTCTTAATAAAATGTTAAAACTTTATAAAAGAATTAATTTAATTTATTATTAATGATTTTTTGAATTATCTCTTAATGAAGTAAAAACTATCCTGTTCATTTTTGCTTTATTTTATCACAAATATCCTTACTTTTTTATTTTCCAAGTGCGCAATAGTTTATATATTTGAATTTCTTTCCTTACTGGTACTTAATTTCTTTTGTATTTTTCAAGAAATAAAAAAAAATATATTTACAATTTCATTTTGTTAATTTTCAGGTATGAATGGATCCAACTTCCTAAAATATTATACAAGAATCCTCTTAATTCTCCAACTATATATACATTACCATGTCATGCCCTGTTCTTTGATTAACCGCAGTACACTTAGCAGCAAATCACTTGAAGTTAATATCAAATTTAAGTGTTGATTAGAAGAATATGGCGTTAGCCTTGAAACCCTTCATTCTTCCAATCCTTTGGTTTCTTCTGTTCTTCACCCTCCATTCCTTAGCTAATACTAGTTATCATTTTAAGGTAACATCTATACTCATTTTCTTTTCTTCTACTATACCCTTTTACTTGCAGCAATAGAATTATCAGTGTACTCACAGAAGATTTGGTCACTGTTTCGATTTTTAAGTTTCTAAGATGAAATTCGATAATATATAACGATAGCCTTTTTACATGGAAATTAAGCTGAAGTATGATTGTTTTTTAGGTTGAGGAAGCTTTATACACTAGATTATGCAGCACAAAGAATATCTTGACTGTAAATGGGCAATTTCCAGGACCCACTTTGAATGTTCAAAAGGGTGAAACAATCTTCGTCACAGTTTACAACAAGGGCAGGCATAATATCACCATTCACTGGTATTTATATTACACACACACACATATATACACGTATGTGTATATGTATAATCTCTTTCAAAGTAGAAACTTATACACTAAAGAATGATTTGTGATGTAGAGAGGAATTTTGTTTGCAGGCATGGAGTGAAGCAACCAAGAAATCCGTGGTCAGATGGCCCCGAATACATAACACAATGTCCGATCCAACCCGGCGGAAAGTTCAGGCAAAAGGTGATATTTTCTACGGAGGAAGGGACATTATGGTGGCATGCTCATAGTGATTGGGAACGCGCCACCGTTCACGGTGCTATTTTTATCTATCCTAAGCATGGAACTTCTTATCCTTTTCCACAACCTTACGCCGAAGTTCCTATTATATTAGGTAATCTTCATCTCTCAACTGCGCCGTAGGGATGGACCGACGAGAGCCTCGACCTGCCAAAGTTAAAAATATATATTATGTTGGAGATATAATTAGGAAAATAGCTGGTTTTACAAAGAAGAAAATTAAAATTAAAATTATTTATAAAATAAAATAAAATAAATTAGACGATGTAAACTTATAATAGTAATGCATTTTTATTATGGTTATGGTCAAATGCGTACTACTTTCCAAATCAAATTGTATTATACTATGTAATCAGATAAAAGGTTGGAAATGCAGGGGAATGGTGGAGACGAGATATAAATCAAGTATTCAAGACTTTTGTCAGATCAGGAGGAGAACCTAACGCATCCGATGCTTATACAATTAACGGTCAGCCTGGGGATCTCTATCCTTGCTCAAGCTCAGGTATTACACATATCTAGTTATATATATTATACATATATATATATATATATATGTGGGTGTGTGTGTCTACTAACTTGTCTTGCAAGTGCAGGAACGTTCAGGCTATCCGTAGAGAGAGACAAGACATATCTACTTCGAATGGTGAATGCTGACATGAACCAGATTCTCTTCTTTGCGGTGGCAAACCATAAGCTCACTATCGTCGGAGCCGACGCTTCATACACCAAGCCATCCACAAATGATTACTTGGCAATATCTCCTGGCCAAACCCTTGACGTATTACTCCTTGCTGACCAACCACCCTGCCAATATTACATGGCCGCTAGGCCTTACCACTCTAACCCTAACGTCTCTTTTGATAACACCACTACCACCGCCATTGTTCACTACGCAGACGTCGGAGACTTCTCTCAGTCTCCGATATTCCCTACACTTCCTGATTATAATGACACCTATGCTGCCTTTAGATCTTTCAGTAGCCTGAGAAGTTTAGCTTCTGAAGAGCATCCGGTTTCTGTTCCTTTAGATATTGCAACTAATATACTAACCACTATTTCTATTAATGCATTTCCTTGTCCTGGAAATCGGCCATGTGAAGGTCCAAACACTACGGTTTTAGCTGCTAGCATGAATAACATCAGCTTCGAGCTGCCGTCAATCGATGTGCTGGAAGCTTATCACTATCACATTCGTGGGGTGTTTGGATACAGATTTCCGAGTAAGCCACCATTGTTTTTCAACTTCACAGATCCTTTTCTGCCTTTGAGCTTGGAAATACCAAGAAGAGATACGCAGGCCAAAGTGGTGCCGTTCAATTCAACTGTGGAACTGGTTTTCCAAGGCACAAGTTTGCTCGGTGGGCTTGATCATCCAATGCATCTTCATGGTTATAGTTTCTATGTAGTTGGGTGGGGTTTTGGCAACTTTGATAAAAACAAAGATCCTCAGAACTATGATCTTGTTGATCCTCCTTTCAGAAACACGGTCACTGTGCCTAGAAATGGCTGGGTTGCCATCAGATTCAGAGCATATAATCCCGGTGATTCACACTACCTTTTCTTGTTCCACTAAAATGACCCAGATCATGTTCAACCAAAACGAATTTCATTTCTAAATTTTATCTGAAATACTTAATTTTTGATTTTTATGTGTCAGGAGTTTGGTTTCTTCACTGTCATTTTGACCGTCACCTTACTTGGGGCATGGAGAACGTGTTCATAGTTCCTAATGGCAAGAACCGAAGATCAAGTATATTACCCCCGCCGCCGGACATGCCACCATGTTAAGTCATTAATTAAAATAAAAATAAACATACTTTCATGCTATGCTTTTAATATTTTCATAATAATATTAAGATTGAAAATTAGAGTTATATATATGGAATCAATACAAATACATGCCAATGATATAAGGGTGTATATTTATCTTATAATGGTAACACCATTAATGTAATTTGATGGATACAATGAACGTTTTACTCTTTATGTCTATATATATATATATATATATATATATATACACATATATTATTAATAACTCATTATTATTAAATTCTTCCTGTCTATTATTTGAATAAAAACATATTACATAAATAATTATTCAATAATAATAAGTAAAATACGTGATATTCTCTCCATATCATTGTATTATTAAGCCAATAACAGTTTCTTATTCGAACGTATGATTAAACATTATTAGTAGAAATCACTCAAAGCTTTACTTCCCACCTCTCCCTCCATTCCATTTCCTCTTAGTGAATCCTGCACCATAATAGCAAAAAAGAAGAAAGAAAAAAGTTAGTGTTCCCTTTATAATACATGAAAATTGAACATTATATTTTCGATATAATATATTGAATTGATATGAAATATTCAATTGAATTTTAAGGATCAAACTTATTTTCAAGATGAATTCATGTGAACTGTCAGTTTCATGGAGAAAAAGCTTACTTCTGACAGTCGGTGGTTCGAGTGATGGGGACATTAATTTCAACCCCACACTTATAAGGGAGGGAGGCGACGGCATCTTCTTTTAGATTAGGGATACGGGCGGCGGCTTGCTTACAACATTCACAAGCAATTCTTTTATCTTTGACGGTGGGAACAAGCCTCTTGACATTCATGACACCTGAGCAACAATCCATGGATGGCATGGCATCAAATCCTATCAGAAATGGCATGCAGGGACTCAATGAATTGTCCACCTGTAAACAGTTAACAGCTTCTCCTTCCATAGCCATCATCAGCTGAAGAATCATCACAGCAGCAAACACCGAAATCAATTTCCCTCCTTTCATTGTTTTTGAGCCTGGATTTTGTTTATGGATCGATCTTTATCTGGGTTTTTTTTTAGCATGAATGTCATGCACTGTGGTGTATAAATAGACTTTTCCAGAGATCATGATAGAAGGAGTGTTAGTTACAATATTTTGGCTCCATTTCTGATGAAATGGCCAAGTTGCTGAAGTTATAACTGTTAAAAAGGATGAGAATATCACGATTCATTTCCATTATCCTGACAAGCTTTCCTGATGAGGATAATGCATATCCTGCCAGCTTCTGGTCATGACAAAAATGAATCACTCATTTCAATGTCCAAGCGCACACCACTTCCTTTGTCAATTTGATTGCATCTTTTTTAACTATCAGGCAACAATTTCCACCATCTTTCTCGTAACCCTTATACTTTTCTCGGCTAAAAATACTGTAACAAGATCGCTTTGTATAGAAAATTACTGTTTTATACGCTCAGCATGTATGAACTTTGTAAATCTGCAGCAGCAGTGCTGCTATAAATGTATATATGTGTTAAGCCATGCATTTGCAATGTTATTCTGAACTGAAACAGTACGAATCTTGACCTATGATAATGCAGCCATGAGGCATGAAACCGCTCTTAGCCCTTAGAGGCAAGACGAATTAATCAACTTTGATGAAAATTAATATATATAAATCGTAGTATGAAAAAGTTAATCAACTTTGTTGGAAACTTGATCATAGATGTATTTTGCATAATTAATTATTTATAGAAATCAAAATAATCAACGTTTATTCCTGCGGAAAAAACCATTAAAATATATCAATTTTCTTAGTGTAAATTCACTCTCTTGTTAGAGAGTGATTCCTTTAGCCGTGGCAACATAATAACCACATGTTTACACATAAAATTAATTAATCAAACTGAATAATTGGGTAAAAGCTATAATTTTAATGGCCCTTGCTACATTCACACGCTATTAAATGAATTCATTCAATTAAAAATAAGATTAATAAATGTAATTTCATTAAATTTTATACTTTGTATTGGATAAAATATATCGAATATAATATTATATTGTTAATTATATTATTTATATAAAAAATTTAATATAATATATTTATTAATATGCATGTAATCAAATCAAATTAATATATTTTTGAATATATATAATTAAATTAATCATTATAATTATATGTAAAGTTGAATATTATAATTTGATATGAATATTTGAACATTCAAACATCAAGATTAGGATCTAATTAGTATCCAAACTCTTTTATCTAAAAATTAGACATCAAAATTAAAAATAAAAATCTAGAATATCAAATATTAAAATTGATGTCATAAGATTTAACATCAATTATAATTTTTAATAAAAGATCTAAAATTTAATTTATTTTTTAATAATTTAAAAATAATATATTAATTACATTATATTACATTTCATTTATAATTATATTCAAATATTATAATGTGATGATGATTATATTATATTTCATTATGCTTTTGATTATATTACATAAATAATTATATTAAATTATAATACATTTCATCAAATATAATTTTAGATTTTATGAGACTGTTAATATTATATCAAAGATTTTTTAAAAATATACCAAATTAATTTAATTATTATTCTTCTAATGTAGTTAATTCATATATCAATTATATTTCAATTAAAGTTGTATATGAATTGAGTTATCAATTGAATAATTTCATTTAAAATATTTTATAAATATTATGTATATTAACAAAATATATCTTCTTTTCCAAGAGCTCAATTTATAAGTATTTTATATAGTTAATTTTATCAGAAATAATACAAATAAGGATTGTAGTGTACAAAATCTATAAAAAAAAATAATATTGAGTTACAAATTGAGTAACAAGTAAATTTTATTAATTCAAAACCAGTTACAATCTCTGATATAAATTCTTATAACAAAGAATTTAAATTTTCTAATTCAAATATCAAAACAAGAACTTGACTCGAGGGTTTTTTATAGCTTGATTTTTAATTAAACTTGACTTTTGGATAAGAATGTGATTTAAGTGCTTTTAAAGGCTTGATTTTGAATTAAACTTTACCTTACAGGAAAAACACCTTAATGAACTTGAAGAACATCTTGATAAACTTGAAGAACACTTTAGATCTTAACACACTTTAAGATCTTGAAAATTTGAGGAGCTTGAGCCTTGAAAGTTTCTTGTTGCTTTTAGCTTCTAGCTTTTCAATGTTGAATGTGTTTTGGAATGAGGGAAGCTCCTCTATTTATAATGACATAGGAGAAGAGTTTGATAAGAGTGCACCTCTATCACTTTAAAATGATCAAATTTCACTTGAATTGAATCAACATAATTATCACTTTATTTATTTATTTATTTATTATTTTAATAGTATTTATCTAACTATTAAAATAATTTAATTTTAAATAATAAATCAAATAATTTGATTAGTTTAAAATTTATTTATCTTATTAGATTAAAATAATTATGTAATCTAACTATTTTATAGATCAAAAAATATTTATTTAGTTGACCTATAAAATATATTTTATTTATTAGATTAAAAATAATTATTTTATCCAATTAATTTCATAAATCAAAATATATTTAATTGATCTATAAATTAATTTAAATTTTTTGATATCTACAAATATCCCCTTGAGACTTATGTATAAATTTATTTGAATAAATATGTCTTAAAATATTTTAAGATCATATGCAGATAAGAAATAATTAAAGCTTTTTTTTACTTTAAATATTTCTTTTTTTTACCAAAATTTTTTATTTTTTTTTATTTTTTTCTTTTCAAATTAATATTAAAAATTAACTTTTAATATAATTTGAAAATCATAAAATCATAAATTATTTCAAATAGGAATTTGATGACCCTGAATATTTAATTCAAATATGATAAGAAAATTATAATCCTATCATAATTTGAAATAAATGAAGTTCAAGTATAATTAGGATTTGAAAATTTTAATCCTACCATGATTTGGATAAAATCTTCCTCTATAAATAGAGATCAAGAGGATTATATTTTTCACACATTTAACAAAGAGGTAATATGCATACTCTTCTTACTTCTTTTAATATTTCTTTCAAGTGAATTTTTCTTTTTTTTTTCTATGTCATAAGAAAACTAGTAATAACTTTAATTTTTTTTTGTAGAATTATTTCATCACTCTTTCATTGAAGTCAAGAGCAACAAGAATGATTCAAATCAAAGCTCATACTGACAAAAAGTAACAATCATGTATCAAGATTTCGGAAGACAAGAACAACCAAATACACTTAACATCATTTATCCAAACTCCTGTCATTGGATGTTTTGCACCATCATGACCTTCTCCTTCAATGATTTCATCAACTTGGTCAAAAAAATTCTCTTGAGAATTTATAAACTCAAATAAAGACATTATCAAGTTAACTTGTTTGCTTTTGAAGTCTCATTTCAAGTCTCCAAAAAGTTCTCTTGACAACATGTCATTGTTGAAAAAATGCATTACCATCAAAAAAGTATCATGACCATCTACTTTCAAAGTTGCTAGAGAATTCTCTTATTCTCCATGTTATTAGGAATGACTTGAAAATATTCTTACAGTAAACAAGTCATTGCTTGTACAAGCTCAAATTTATGATGTTATATTTCCATCACTCTTCATTTATGACAATTCTACCAATGTAATGCAATACTTCTATAAGCATTGGAGTCCATCAATAAAAATTCTCTACCTACCTTTTGGAGAAGAGTCAATTTCACTTTGGGATTTGCATTCTTTAAGCAAACTTGCCATCTCAAGCACCTTTTACGATGAAGTCATACCTTCTATCGAAGAACTCATGGATTTTAATGATGGTAAGGAATTTCTTCCATCAAGTTGTCAATACTTGTTTCATGCCTATCATAAGCTTGTTAATGACCAACACCAAGTGAAGATTGATGATTGGATCAAGTTCTGGTTCCGTGGAGCTATTCGACATGTCGAGCTCCCAAGAAAAGGTTATTTGAAAAGAATTATAGCTCCAAAGAAAACATTTTTCTCGTCTAGATTAATTGACAAAGCTTCACTTTGGAATGAAGCTTGACAATGCCCTTTCATCCTTCTTGGCATAAAAGAACATGCTTTACAAGATGAGATTTACTTAGCCGCTTTCTTTTCTTATTGGTTATGTAAATTTGTATTGCTATATAGAGTTCCAAATCTCATTCGCCCCAGCACTTGTAAAGTTGCAAGCATGATAACAATGAAAGATAGCTTTTACTTAGCCATCAAGTCTTAGCCAATATTTATCATGGATTGAGTAAAATTTCTAACTCTACCAACTTGAACTCTTACGATTTTTGCTTTCCAATTCACTATATCTATGGTTGGTTAGCAGATAGGTATGACACTCATTTCTTTGAAGGAAGAACATAAATCTTGCTTGCATGACTTATTATGGAGGCTTAAGGATGACTCGCTTCTTCAAAGATCATGAAGTGGAGAATCTTTTCAGGGAAGGCCAATTTAAGACCAAACATATGATATTTTCACCTCAAGAAATAACCATCATTGACAATGATGCCTTTTATGATGGTCCATTTAACTAAATCGAATGCATTATCAGTCTTTGCTTTAGTTATCTAACTTTTCGCTGCAAGGACATGTTTTATTTTCAAGCATATTATCCAACTAGATTTAACAGACACTTTTGTTTTACTCAAGATATCATTGATAATCTTCAAAAGCCAATAAGATAACCAAATTTGAAGGAAGTCCTTCAATTTTGGAATTCCCTAATAAGTCTTAGAAGTCAATTAAAGACCATAATGTCTTCTAAAGTCTTAAGGGAGTCTTTCTATGCAACTCAAATTTATGCTAAGTGATAGTCCAAAGAGTGGTCTCGAGTTCTTTCTACTGTTAAACAAAACCAATCTAATCTAGTTAGAGTTCAAAGAAAACCCAACCATGAAGCTATCATGACAAATCCTCCAACTTCAAGGCCTTAACAAAATTTAGTCCTTGGTCTTCCTTGCAGAAATCCACCAAAGGATATGGTTCTTATGAAAGCATCTCACTAAGAAGGCATTGATGATTCCAATCCTCATAAAAACTTTCCAAATAAGAGGCCACATAGAAGAGTTATCCCTAGATATGTTGAATTATATGAGAAAGAACCTGAGTCAAGCTCTGACCATTGTTAAAAGAGACCCAAGACCCATAAAATTGACAAAGCTCTAGTGGTTGATCTAGCCATGCTAGATGACATTCCTTCCTCTTCATTCTTAAATAATCTTTTCTTTTGAACTTGGTTTCTTTATTTCTTCTTTTTTTTGACTTAAAATTTATCATGATAAAAAAATTTTTGCAAGAAAGCTTAGAAAAAAAATAACTTTAGTGAATTGTGCCCCTACTATTGCCATAGAAGCTACCAAGGAAGTTGAACTTGTAGAGCAAAGGCTAAAGAAAGCCACTTATGCTACTCCTTCCACACTTTCTCAATTTTATGGAGATGACTTCTTACAAAGGCATTGTCACAATGTAGCTGCCTTTACATGGAAGGACTTATGTTTGAAGATCACAAATGCATCATTCTATAAAGTTTCCTTATTTGCTGATTAAGTTCTTATTGTCTTGAATGAGATTCAATAAATTGAAAAAATTAATGTTTCAATCCCAAGGAAATGTCTTAAAGACTATGTTCATAAAATCAATAATCTTCATAAAAAGGAGTCAACCTTAGCTTCCAAGGCATCAAAAAAGTCTCATTTAAAGAAACTTGGAGAAATTATTAAAAGATTAGACAATGCAAAATCTCTTGAAGTTGAAGCTTTCAAGAAGCACAACTTAGTTGAGGCTGAGGTACTTGAAATTGATAATGAGATTCAGAGACTTAATGCTAAGAAAGAAAGACTTAAAATCTCTTTGAGTGATGTAAAGAAGGCAGTCCTTGATATCCAAGCAAACATCATCAATATTAAGGAAGAGAAATCAGTTGTAGAAAATACTCATTTCCAAGATTAATTTGAAGAAGAATCTTTGTAACAATTTAGGAATGTATTAGAGGCAGAAAGAGTTAACTTAAAAGATTTTGTATGGAAACCATAAGTTCCATTTTCTCTTTATAATAGAATGTTCATTTTTATTAATAAACATTATATTTCTTTTTTATATAAATCACTTGGATTTTATTTTACTTAGCATAATACTAAGTTCTTTTTTTTGATTTATGTAACTGAACTTAGCATATTACTAAGTTGCCTACGAACCTTCATAAGAAGGATCAAGTCAAACTTAGTTTAATTATAATAAATTTTTTCTCCCATTCTTTCATGCCAATTTTATCACATCCTAAATCGAGCACTCACCTTGTATCCATAAATTGATTTATATGTTTTATTTTATATGTTATAAGTGTGATATTGGTATGAAATTATGCTAATGATGGAAAGTATATGATATGATAAGAGTTTCATGCCTTATAGTTAAAATAAGAAATTTTGACAAAACCACTAAACGATGATTAATTGATGATTTCGATATTAAGAACATTTGATATGATTAATTAAGTTTATCTAAGATGATTGTTTTAACTTAAGTTAACTAATATGAAAAGATAGTTAAATAAGATTTAGAATTATTTATGATGTTATAATTAAGCAATGATGATGTAAGCATGAGGTGTATAAGTATAATTATAATTTTAATGTGTTAGAGAATGAGTAATTATGTATTAATAATGTATTAGTAAATGTATATAATAATATGTAGATATTAGAAAAGTATAATTAGAATTTTATTGATGATGTCATTAAGTGGTAAGATGATGTCATAAATGAGTGATAAATAAATTGATGTTATGTAAATAGATAAATAGATGAATATATGATTAAAAATAGAATAAGTTAAAGTAGATTTGAATATATATATTTAATTAGAAGTAGGATTGGAAATTATGTTAGTGGTGTAGGAAATTGTGTTAGTGGATGGAGAGAGAAATTAAAATATTGGTATTTTAGAGTTAGTGGAAAAAGATGGGAGGGTTTTTAATACAAAATAAGGTTTATAGGAGTATATATTAGATATTAAAATACATATATTAAAGATTGGATTGGTAGAAATTAAGTCAAATACATATTTAAGATATGTATAATAATACGTATTTAGGGACTTAAATGAAACTATCCTAAATGAGGATTCATTTCATAGAATTTAGTGTGCATTTAGACGTAAATTCCACTTCTTCATGCCTTTATTTCCTCTTGGCCAACACTTCCCTCCTTCCTCCTCCATTCATTCTCATTTCTTTTATCTTTTCATTTCATTCTTAGCCTTATCTCCTTACACTTCAAAGAAAACAAAATATACTCCTAAATCTTCAAGTTTCTTCTTCAACTTTCATATACTATAAGATCTATACGTTTGGCTTAAGATTATGTCAAAGTAGTTCCATTTTCTTATTATTCAAGTGGTGACCGAATGCTTTCATGTTTCAAACATCAAAACCGAAGCTCATCCTTTGAAAGAAGTTAAAAGTTACATCTTATTCTTCTTCTTTTGGCCTTGATTTTCAATATCCAACAACATCTTTGAGTATACATCAAGGTTTGGTTGAAATATTCTTTGTTTTTCCTCATTTACTTGATGATCAAAACTCCTTTCCATTGGATCTTCAAGTTATGGCTGAAACCATAAAGATCTATGAGTTTTGGATTGAAACCAAAACCTTCTTTATTATCTAAGTTCATTTTATGTTTGATCTCATGTTATAAGGTACATGCATGTTGATTTAAGTTGTAGATCAACTTAAATAAAATCAAAAGAAGAAATTTCATTCAAATCCGTAGTAAATCAAGAGAAAAATCAAGTTTAAGTTGGGATTTTTGGTTGTTTGGTTAAAGGTGAGCCTTGGTGAGTATGAAGTAGTTATAGATGTATTGATTTGCATATTTTATGAGTGTTTGATGGTTTGGGTAAAATGTTTTATGTTATATTTTGTTAATGATTTGATGGTTAAAGTGATTAGTGATGTGAAAAGGCATGAATAAAGTGATTAATGGTTGTGTGGGTGTGTGTGGCTTACGTTTTCCTTCTTAGCCGAAAAATTTGGAGGTTAATTGCTAATTAATGGTAAGCTTAAAACATGATCTAAAGTGATTTAATAAAAAACAAAACGTTTAAAGTTAAAGATGATAAAAGTTAAGTGTTAAGATAAGCAAATTTGACAATTTAAGGTTAAATCTTCATTTTAAGTCTTTATGAGTTAAAAACTATGGAAAATTGATTTTTTAAGTTTGATTTAATTATTTAACTTAAGAATTAAAGTGAAATGGAAGTCATATAATGTAAGAAAATTAATATAAAGTAAGATTAATGAAAATTGGACTTAAGATATGATTTTAAGATGTTAAGTGACTTAAATGAAGGCATACGGCTATGAAGTTTATATGGATTTAAATGAATATTAAAATAAGTATAATAAATGTATTTTGAAGGTTTAATGAAGTCATAAGTAAATGGTATACATTGATTTAATAAAAGTCAAATATGTTGACTAAAATGGAAGATATATTGAAGTATGATTCAAAGTATACAAAGAAGTTATGATAAATTATAATTGAGAATTTAAAAGATTATTAAATATGATAAATGTTAATAAGGAGTTTAATGAGTTGATTTATTAGTGGTATGCTATGGTTATTTAAGAATTTAATTTACTGACAGAAGTGATACTTT